>LR736861.1:7050209-7102254 GCA_902654985.2 Oryctes borbonicus | reverse complement strand
AATTCTCTTACTGCGACCAGATTCTTGAACGATATAATTTTTTAATACATTTCAACTTAACAAAATTTATATCTGTAAACAAAAAAAAATCATAACGTCGGACAAATACAATTCTCATTCGTTATGCCTGCTTATTATACAATAAAATAAGCTACTAATAAATCCTCCGAATTAAGCTGTTATACTATCATCAATTTAACTTGGGAACAATATAAAGACCTTCCAAGATTATTACATTAATACGTAGTACATAATTGCTAATTAAGACACAATGTGAATGTGTAAGTACAAACTCTAAGTGCTTCATAGGAAGTGTGTATGGTTTTTTTTTTTTTGAAAGTCGAACAAAGTGGTAATATAAGTCTTCTAATAATTATAAGCACAAACTTTTAAATGTGCCATTATTAGCTTTTTAAGCTATAACACTGCACTTTAAGTAAATTGCTTAAAATTTCTATATATTGCTTTTTTACATATTTAATTATTGTTGACCTTCTTTACAGCAAGCAGTCAAAATACATTCTACCATATAATATATATATATTACACATTTTGATTCTTAAATATTAATACGTAAACTAAGTTTATATTTGGTAATTCTAGTCTGTACTATAAGAAGTTGATGCATACGTATATACAAAATATATTAAAAATAAATATGACAAATTATATAATCGGAATGCTTTATAAAATAGTTAAAAATTTCACAATTAAATAAAAACAGGGGCCAATATAATAGAGAATAAAAACGTACTTTTTTGAGTCCTAAATCTAAATCATTCGTTGGAATAAATTTAATTAACCTGACTAGACGCTTCTAACAACTAATTCACTTCCTAACTATTACAGCTAGTAAACGTACGAGCTAGTCTTGATTTCCCTTTTTCACTCCTAGTAATTTTGCCGCATCATCTGGAGATGCTGTTAAGACTTGCTCTATTATCGATTTATCCTGGATTCCTAACAAATTGCTGATTAAATCATTTCCTTCGTTTCCGTCCGATTCATCGGTTTTATCCGCAGCTTTTACCATGCTCGTCTTTACTTTACCTAAGGTGGGACTTCCATTATCTTCATCACTATTTACATTGTCATTTCCATATGGCAGATTGTGCTTTTTGCGATGACGTAACATGCTATGCTTAAGGGTGAAGCGCCTGCGGCAGATATCACAACTGAATGGCCTTTCGCCCGTGTGAGTGCGCATATGTCTTCTTAGATCTTCAGCGGACCAAAATCGTCTCATGCAAAACGCGCAGATTACTTTTCTATTGGCATAATCTGGAAATTTCCCACGAGCTTCGTTTTCATCTTCGTCATGATTAGCAGATTCTTCTGGTGTTGAAGCGTTGTTATCTAAAGCATTTTTAGACATCAAAAGATCATATTCCGAAGGATGCTTGTCTCTAATGTGATCTAGACAATCGTTTCTTTCGGAAAACGACCCTTCGCAAAGATGACACTTAAATGGAAGGTCCGAATTACTCTGTATGTTTTGATTTTCTATTGGCAATTTATTTGTCGTAATCGTTGTAGTCCAGTCGCAGTTTTGGTCTTGCATATTTTGTTTCTCATCCTCGGAACTGCCCGCTTCATAACCTTGAGCTTTATCGTCCGCCCGTGAACCGTGCTTGCAGCTCATATGTTTCTTCAAATTGGAATACGTCGAGAACGTGCTGCTAGGGCAATTGGAACATTTGAACGGTCTTTCCGGAACATTTCGCA
Source organism: Oryctes borbonicus (assembly GCA_902654985.2). Lineage (NCBI taxonomy): Eukaryota > Metazoa > Arthropoda > Insecta > Coleoptera > Scarabaeidae > Oryctes > Oryctes borbonicus. The sequence goes on along the minus strand of LR736861.1, from coordinate 7,100,529 downwards.
TTAAATAGTTTGCATTATTGCTTCCAGATTCATTTGCGATCGTTGTCGCCGAGCTACCATGCTTTCGCAATAAATGTCGGTCACAATTTGATTTGGTTGTGAAGAGTAGTGGACAATGGCTGCACTTGAAAGGTTTTTGACCGGTGTGAGTGAGAATATGTCTTCGTAATGAAGATGTCCAAGGAAACTTTCTGCTGCAATATGGACAGCTGACTCGGTTTGGAGCTAAGGAGTATGCCGACTTCTTTTTAACTGGACCCTGATTTGATAAATTTTCTGATTCGGATCTAGAGACGGAGAAAAAATAGATTAGATTTTGTAGTAGTACAAGGTAAAAATAAAATTGTTACATCTTTGGATTCGAGAACACCGTTTCTGTATTTAGGATGATCGTCGCATTTTTGTAAACGAATAAAAAATAAAAAAAAGTATATAGAGAAGGTTACAACAGTTTTTAGTTTTCATTATAGACATTCCTTTCCCGTCTATAATATAAAATTATAAAGGTTCTAAACAAGTCTGGCGCCTTGGCAATTTGATGAGAATTTATTTAATAAAAATATGTACTTACTTATTTTCATCAGTACCAGAATTGCCTTCGCTCGTACTGCCGCTAGCTACCAAACCCTCCTCATCTTCTTCGCTTCCACCTTCACCATCTTGCTCGTCTCCATCTCTCTTGAAGTAATCCTTGAACGGTTGTTGAGAAGCATTATCAAGTAGACGTGACACCGATACCAAGTCTTGTGTTTCATCCTGTTTACTTGGTTTATTGCAGAGTAAAGCGTCTAATTTAGGAATGTGATTTTCGCAAACTTCCATCTTTTCGTCAAATGTTGATTTTTTATCTTCCGAATTTTCTGGTTTCGATTCATTTTCGTCAATAATTAGAGCGCATTCGTCGTCGTCTTCCTTCTTTGGCGTTAATATTGAGTTTTTGTACTCTTGATTAGATCTTAAGTGTTGTGCTAATATGGCATATTTAATCTTTTCCGATATGTGATTACCGCTCTTATTCTCTTCGTAGTCTTGGTGAGTCTTTGGTTGTTCATAGTTTGGAATGTGTAAATTTGCTGTTAATGTTGCACTTTTTCTGCCGCTGCTCCCAACATTCGAACGTTGTCGTTGAGACCAATATTGTGGATGTTGCTGCTTAATATGACGTTCCATATTAGATCTGAGCGTGAATCTAGCTGAGCAGTGTTCGCATGAAAAAGGTCTTTCCGTACGGTAACGCCTTTGTTTTTGTTTAGGCATTAAAACACCATTTTTAATCACCATTTTAACTGAATTAGGTGATTGCAGTAGATCTGATTTAGGTTGCGATACTGTGTTACTTTCGTTAAACGCTGACTCAACGTTTAGAGTGAGTGGTGTAATTTCTTCTCTCTTAATATGATTCTCAACTTTGAAGTTGTTTAAAATAGGATTTCTGTGTAAACTTTGAAACGACGATCGGTCATTTAAACTGTTGATCATGCCCCCGCCACACAATTGTTGTAGTCGCTTAACTTCCTGCTCTTGAGGAATAATTGGATTCTGCATGTTTTGGAAAAGTAACGGATTAATTGGAGAAAATGGGGACCACCCGGGAAAAGAGTTGCGCAATAAAGCAAACTGCGCCGCGTAAAAGCTTGTATGATCTATTTTGGGAGTACTTTTCATCAACAGCTGCTGTGCCAATATTTCATTCATGTTAAACGGAATTAAATTTGGTTTTTTGTTTGATAAATCTTCAGGAGATTCATCGGTATTATTGTCACTTGTAGCATCCACATCTGGAGTTTTCTTTTTGCTTAGATCCATCGGTTCGTCTTCATCGAAATTTTCATATTTTTCATCTTCGCTGCAATCGAACTCTTTTAGGGTATCTAAATTTTTTACATGAATTTTCGCGATTGCTTTTTGAGGTGTTGATACATTATCAGATTTTGGCATAAAATTAATTTGTGGTTGCAAATATGGTAGATCATTTTTTAATTTGCTGTCGGGAATTGATTTTGTTGGCGATTTATCCAGAAATTGATTTCTCCACGGAGCTGCAATTTGCGTTGACAATGGAATGGTTTCACTGCGCGTGGTAAACAATTCAGGATGTATCTTAGGCGTCGAACTTCTTATTTTTTCGGGGCTAATTTCGTTTGATTCAGCAACATTAAAACTGGAGTTTACTTTTCGATCTTCTCTAGCCACTAATTTATTTATATCGTCATTAGTTGGATCTTCGGAAGGATGATAAATTATTGATTTTTTCACTTCCTCCCGCGTAGTTTTTGCATGTCTATTTCTTAAGTGCCGTTCGCAATTTGCTTTCGTTGTAAAGGCATAATTACACAGACTACATTCGTAGGGTCTATCGCCATTGTGGGTGCGCATATGACGTATTAAAGCAGCTTTGTCCACAGAAGAATGAGGACACATATTGCACCTGTACGTTCCGTTGGTATTGCCGTTTAGGTGAGCGCGATTGTGACCTTTAAGCGCGCGTAAGTTTGGAAATACCGCAGTGCAAAGTCGACATGGAAACTCACCGCGCAGTTTCATTTTGCGAAATTCTTTTGCGAATATATCCTGAGCTTCTTCCTCTTCCGTTTTCTCTAGCTGTATATCACTCGTTGTTTGATTTAGTAAATCAGGTTTTGTTTGCAAATGTTGTAAAAAGCTACCATTCGTTGTCATAGATATAATCGATTGGATATCTGCTAAATCTTTGCTGTTATCGATATTTTTCATCGTTTGCAACAATTTTTGTTGTAAGGTAGCCGTATCCAAATGGTTCTTCTCGGGCGAATTGTCCTGCAAATCCAATCTCGAAAAGAAATCAGTTCGTTTGATATCGCTGTCGTTTAATGTTGATGATTTCGATAAGTCGACAGAATTCTCATTGCTAATACTTAAATCCAAACCAACGCAACATTCTTTTTGATGAATTTCTAGAGAGTTTGCACATGGAAAGGCTCTGGAACATTTTTGACATTGAAATTTTAATCCCGTGGAAGCTTTGTGGAGATTTTTTTCACACTCGTGCCTAGCAATGTGAGGAAATTTTTCGCTTGAAAAATCGACAAAAGTGAGATCTTTAAATCCGATAACCGAGTTTTTTATTTTACTGTTTTCTTCGTGGGCGGTGACTTTATGTATACTTAAAAGCTTGTTGTTTTTAAATGTACTATTGCAATCGTGACATTTTGCCGGGAAATCTGGATGGTTGTCCTCTAAGTGAACCTCTAGAACAGATTTGCTCGTGAAATCATCGCGTTCGCAAACAGGACATTTATATTTTTCATTGTTTTTATCGATATCTTCAAGCTTTATTCGGGAACTTTTGTAATCTTCGCATAGTGTTAATTTTCGTTTCTCGTGCCTATCGACCTTATTGTTATTGTACTCTACGTTTTTAGAATTACTACTGCTACTGTCTGTACTGCCATCTGACTCGTAATCGTTTTTAAACGGGTGCGTCCGCATATGCCTATGCATGTTTCCGTTCGTTGTAAATGTGTCACCGCAATATTTACACGTAAAAGGCCTCTCTCCGCTATGTACAAGTACATGACGATCTAGACTGGAACTCGAACTCAATATTTTCGAGCAGATTCTACAAACGAAGCCTTTTTCTTGAAAATGCGATTCTGCGGCGTCGTTGTTATGAGATCGAATATGCAGCGTGAATTCGTGTTGCGACGTTAACATCGTATCGCAGATTGGGCAATAATATTTTCGTCCTGGAGAACTGCAATCGCTCCTGTTGTCGGTGTCACCGCTTTCTTGGTGAGTTCTTTCTTCGGAATCTGGATAGGTGGTATTATTCGTGATGGAAAGGAAACCAGAATCGCTTTGATTGGCCGGCGGTTCTTTGGTATGGTTAATATTTGGTTCAGTGGTTGTCGCATCCATATTCTCATTGGTATCTGTAACGAAACAAAAGCAGACTTATGAAATAACGTTAAAACGATGATATGAAAAAGAATAACAATTTTAATTCTAAATAAAGTACTAAGTTTTGTGCAAATGTTATTTACAATATCGGTTGTCATTATATTAAATTTCGAAATACAACGTAAGAAATAAGTAACAAGTATGTATTTATCAAAACATTTAAATTGTTTTATTAATTAATCATCAAGTAGAATGGATATTGAGCTTCTTTATTTAAATTGAACGTACGCTAATTTCTGTTCTGTGATAACACGCATCTTTAAAAAAAAATGTATTAAAGCTTTCTCATGCTTACCTTCTACCATTGTGGAGAAAACCTCACATTAATGACATTCCAAAACGTATTGACAGTAAAAATGACAAATCAGTAACCCATATATCATTGCAAATTGCAGTCAAAAATTGAATAACATACAAGATGCCTCTAAGGTGTAGACTACATTTGTTATTTCTTAAACCAAACATATGTATTTTGGGAAAGTTCTCGAATAGTTTTTAATTTTTTTATTTAGTTGCACGCCTTAAGCTATTATCTATTTTTAGGATTAAGAAGAAGAAAAACTTTTTTATTATGCAGTTATGAAGAAGAAAATACATTCCTCACAAAAATTCGCACCATCTCCAATTGTGGTAAACCAAGCGATTTATTGCTATGATTTTTCACAAGATCTCTCCCATACATGGTTGAACACCACGAAAAGCCTTTGCCACAACTCAACACCTTCCATAGAGATAGCGTGACAGACCATTAGCGAACCTCCACCAAACTGCACATTGGGAACACAGTTATCACTCGCCAGGTCTTCAATACACTAGCATTTGTCTATCATTTGAATAAAGACAGAATCTTGACTCGCCAGAAACATAACATTCTACCAATCTTCAATATCTCAATTTCCATGTGCTCTAGCAAACGTTAAATGAGCTACACGACGTTGAGAGGGGGTTTCTTCCCGTTTTTTTTTCACATCCCTGACAGACAACATCTCCCCGAGCAAAGCCTAGTACGAAGCGCTGTTTGGCGCAAAAAGCGGTCATCTCGGACCGATGTCACCTTCTGACAGCCTTTTCTTGACGTCAACACTTCTAGTTTCTTGGTGTTTTTGTGCCAGCCTAACTATCGTAGAATGGTTAATACCAAAAACTCTCGCCGCATAATCCTGGCTAGGATAATCCTGAAGGAAAGCTGGTGCTCGGAGAGCTTCTTCCTACTTATTAGGTTATCTTCAACTACTTTCGTTTTGGAAAAACACCGATTTTTCAGGGTGGTGCGCTAATTTTTGTGAGGGGTGTATTTATTTATTTTTAAATATTACTTAAAATCGCGGTTTTTGTAACTTTTAAAGCGGAACTTTTCGATTCTATTAATGTTAAAGCGTAAAGGTTTTCATATTGTTGTGCCAATATCTGTGATATTTTATATTTTATCCAGATTCATGGAATTCATTTTCGAAATATTTGTTATGGAATAAGTAAAAGGTTTTGTAGAAAATACTTTTTTTCGAATAATAGAAAAGTTTTTCCTTTTGTGACCCCTGTACAGGATGTTTTAGGAGGAAAAGTAAGTAAAATAAACCAGTACGTTTAAAACATCATCGACAACTTTGATGTACTTTCTTGCTCATCTATTAATTATTTGTCCTCTCTCGTGTCCACTTTTGTCGCAACTAAAGATTTTATCCACTCCCACAAGCAATAATCCAGAGCGTTAAGACCTGGTAACCTGAATGGCCAATTTAATGACCCCCTCTTCTAATCCAAAGATTGGAAGAGCAAAATTTCAAAAAATTTTTAACGTCCTCACTAAAATGTGGAGGGCCTGCGTCACGTTGAAAGAACACACATTGTTGCAATTACTGTCAAGTGAACTTCCAAAAAATTCAAAATCCGAAACGTTTTGCAAAAACTCAGGCTATTCAGATTTTTATGATGGAAAATATAATATGAACATTGTTATCGTGTAAAGCGGTTTTACATAAAAAAAAAGAAATAAATAAAATGGGCCCCACTGTAAAGGTTTATTTTTATAAATTATTGCGTTTCGTTATGAATCTCTGTATAATAGCAGAAGCAGAGAAAAGGATCAGATATCCATAGATATAAAAAAAAAAGTTAATAACCATTAGAAAAGTGCACGCATAAAATAAATGCAAACAGATAAAATTATTTAAATTAATAAATATTAACTTTTTTCCTCTTTTATTTTTTTTAACCAGCGACCTCCTCCTTAGGTTGGGAACACTACGTCTCTGAACAACGTTTTTAAGTATAGAACTTGTATAACGTATTTAATATGTTTCGAGGTCCTGCTTAAAGTGTGTCTACTATACGTTAGAGGACGCTACATCGTACCTTTGTGAATTAACTGGTACCAACTATAGACGACATAGGCACTTAAGAATTGATAAAAGTAGATATACAAACTGATGATTTGAGTGTAGGCTTTCACGGCCGTAATCCATAGTAGAAATGTCTTTCGGGTGATGTCGTGTAGTTAATATTTTACTTGACGTTTCGCTGACCATGCGGTCAGCTTCTTCAGAAGATTTCTAAAGACTGTCTTTAGAAATCTTCTGAAGAAGCTGACAGCATGTTCAGCGAAATGTCAAGTAAAATATTAACTACACGATATCACCCGAAAGACATTTCTACTATAAACTGATGACTTGTATGCATAAAATTAAGTTTATTATCGATTAGATTATTTATGCACACAAACTATTTAACTTTTCTATGAATTGCTATTATTTTGCAGAAAATATCTGAAATAATGGAAAAATTCCATTTGGTTGTATTTCCAAAAAAATAAACATGAACTGAATGAGTCAGTTCTATTTATCTTAGTGAAGAAGTTAATATCGGTTCATGAAATGCGGCCAATAAACGAAAATAAATATCGTTATCGATAAATAGAAATGTATCATTTATTCTTGTAACAATTTATAGACGCAGGATGCATATTGTGGGAATTATCCTGGAGAATGTCCTTTATGTCTACGATTATCTCGTTTAGATTTTTTTTTAGATTGGTTAGTAACTATGCTGAATATTTTAAGATCTAATCTGTACTTAAGAATATAATTGAAATTAATTGGTGAGGTACCCTGAAGGGGTTAGTTTTAGAATTGTTTTTATTTATATAGAGATCATTGGTGGTTAGGTCGGGTGACTATGGTGGATGCTCCATCAGCTCGAAACCTGTATTGTAAATTGCATTTAAAGAAACGCAATATCTTTCCTCTTCCTTTTTCCTTCAATTATTCAATTCAATCAATTCAATTACGAAGTTGATTGTTTTATGTAGCGCGATATTGACTCCTGATTGTTCGGCCACGTTCCAGGTGATCAATCAATAAAATTCTTTCAACATCCTAGAAATGGTAGCCAATAATCTTAGGTGCTGTTGGTACTTTAAATTTTGGAAATGGTGGAGATCCTCGATATCGTTATTCCTTCCTTTGTTAAAATTAAAACTAAACGTGTTCCGGGTTTGGACCGTGTCATGGTAGGTAATCGAAAACTCGACGTTCCACCCACAATCATATGGGGCTTCTTCAGGAGAGGGAAACGTGGTAGGCAACAGTTAGCACAGAAAATTGGCTGGGAGAGTATGAGGCGAGCAGTTCTTGCTTTGCTGTTTAGATGCGGCAACGAAGTGGTGGAACCATGTTTCGTCATAACACTGCGTAGGCTTTCACGGACAGTATAACTTTTCCTTTCGGGTTTCGCAGTGTGTCAAAATTTTCGCTCGACGTTTCGCCGTTCATGCTGGCGGATTTTTCAGAATAACTGAACTGTCTTCCCGGAGAAGCCGCCAGCATGAATGGCGAAACGTCGGGCGAAAGTTTTGGCACAAGGCGAACGCCGGAAGAAGTTAGTAGCAATATATCTTGTAGACACCCTTATGAAATGGTCCGATAGACCCGATTAATATTTTCCTAATCAGCGCCTTTTGCATGTTCTACTACATCGAAACTTCCGAGACCAATACTTCACTATTTGATATGAAGGGGCATCATCTCTAAGCACATCGACTATATTTTTATTAAATTGTTTTGGCTTTGTTTTGCAGATATTTCATAATAATGTAAAACTCGTTTTTCTTTTTGAATCTTTGGACACCTTCTATTTAACTTAACACTTGCTGGAAAATGCAGCTATAAAAACTGCTTTGCTTGACTGGTAAAAGTAAATGTGTTACTTATGTTTTACGCGCCCGTTTTTTTTTTTTGAAAACCTCTTGTTTGAAATCAAAAAGGGTTTAATATAACTAGTTGTTTTTTCAATTTTTTTGCAATTTTCGGAAGAAATACTAAGTCAATTAATTAACACAAAATTATTTTATAATTTTAAAATATAAGTGTGTTATATGGTGATGTTCACAAGAAACTAATCGATAGCTTGATATTATCATGAATAAGGTTGGAAAAAATTATTCACCTGATTTTGAAATAATTTAAGAAGCAGTAAAGTGTATGCGGTAAAAGAAAATAACATCTATTGAAATTTATAAACAACAAGCTTGTGTAACTTGCTCTGTGGTGCTGGAGTAAATGATTGACGTGCTTTTTGTTTCGGTAATTTATGAAAAATGCGGTTATCTATATATGTAGGTCAAAAAATCCCACGCTTCGGTAACCTATGAGTGTGTGTGTTATTTTGTAGAGGAAACTTGGATTTATAAAGAAAACGGAAGCTTTCGATTGTGTACCGCAAGAATAGATATAAACCACAGATTAACGTAGGTTCGATACGTGAGTAATATAACGGATAAGTAAATATTTTTGGTTTGTGATTCTTTTGGAATACACGTGCGTTCGATGGATACATGTATCTCTTATGTATACTTGTTTGATATGAATGATATTTATGTACATGACATTTATTTAAGACGATAAGTGAAATTGAATATTCCCGACAGTGTACCCATTGAAAAATAGTTGCATTGAATCAATAAGAACTATTTTTTGTTTGATTACAAATCAAATTAATTATTTTTATATCTATAACGAAGATCGTTAGCTTTATTTCTGAAAGTAATGAAAGTACTTAGTTTGAAATCTTCCAAAAATGTTTTAAATCGAGGATGCCCGCGCATTCCTCGATTAAATAATAAAAACTTCAAACCAAATACTGCTATTTAAACTATGGGTCTGGAAAAGTAATTTTTTTCATGAACATTTTGACAGATGCAAAGTATTCCATTTACCGAAATAAATTTTGAAATTGTCATGAAGAAACTGCGGATCGACAACCGTCTCTATCACTTCGAATAGACGATCGCACACAGTGGTGCCAATTTACATACATCCATAAGTCAATCCACTGCTCTTTCCGCGCTTCATGCAAGTCAGTCCTTAGAAAGGCTGTTTGTGCAAGTTTCATCTTGACTTTGTTTGTTAATCTTAATTTTTAATTCGTTTTCTGATGTTGCTATTTTTTTAATTATTTTTTATCTTGTCGATCTAATGCTGGCAATTTTTGCAGTTATTTTCTTTTTTTGGATTTAATCGTTAATTTCCCATTAGCTTTAGAATTGTTGTAGTTTTTACATATTTGTAGGTAGTTCGCAAAATATTGAATGATGGGATATCCATTGTCGCTAATCATATACACACTTCTCCTTTTCAGATAAGAGGAGTTTAACTTTTTTCCCGTTATTTCGCTACTTTTTAATAGTTATTGCAATTAACAGTAACATTAAATTTGATAAGAAGTAATAATTTCTTGGGTAAAACTTTGTTGATTCGAAAGGTGAAAAAAATATTACTTACCGCTGTCTTTATGTGGTGGCGATGAACCCGTTTCCAAATTGTGCGGCATATATACGATGCCTTGCATTTCGCAGTTACCGTCTGAAAAGAGAAAAATATATGTTATATACAATATTCCATTATCCATTATTTATTGATAGTGAAACGACCGCATAAATAACGATAATTCGTCTATCTTAGCGGTGTCTCAGTTTTACCGAAACCTTTCATCATACTTATCACGTACTTAGTAAGTGATTTCGTTTAATAGCGAATAGGTTTTCACTTCATTGTTCCGGGAAAATTTCTCTTTTGATTTTCGGCGCTTAATACATCAGACATCATTACAAACGAGAAACGGATAATAGCTGTGCGTACATGGACGTCTGCAATGTACATAGAATACGTACGCTGTTGGAAAATATAGAGGTGACATGTTTTTGTATTGATGGAGTGGACAGTAAGGTTCTTCGATTAATTTGGGATGTGTATACGCGTAATAAAGTTTTTAATAAACGAATATAACTAAAATACACTTACGTACGTATTATGTTGATATCTGAAGTGGTTTTATGAACATTTATTTCAATTCAATTCAATTCAATTCAATTGAATCAAACAGGATGCCCGGAAAAGTACGAAATACATAACTAAGAAAGCGTTTCTTTAGTATTAGTAAGGCAGAAATTGTATTGAGCAAATGTTTTTTTTTTTTTATCAATTCAATCAAAATATATCAGGACTGGATTGCTTCGCCAAAGAATAGCCGAAGGGTTTATAAGAAAGAAACAAGAAACTATACAGGACGTTTCAACATTTTGGAATTGTAAAAATTCAAGTGGTCTTAGGTGTTAGTATTGTTTGGCTACCATGACAACAGTAAACAAAATATATACTGGTATTGTTGTTTATAGCTATTGACTCAAAATTTTAAGTCAAAATACTCACTTACGAGATTACGTGCTTAAAAAAGAATGGATACATATAATTTAATTAATTCTGCAGTTAGACACTGAATGCGGTAAGAAAAGCGCATAAACAGCTTTTACAAACAGCTAATGCTTGCGCAAATGTATCGGGAAGGTAGGAAGGAATTTCGAGAGTTCACTTGATAAATAAATAACTAGGTATTGTTTTAATAAATAAAATTAAAATTTTTAAATGTGCGCATGGTGTATTTCAATTGTGTTAGGTGTTACAGTTAATAATAATATGGTCTTTATTACGTGACGAAAATGACAAGGCGAGATTCAGATACAGGAACAGCCTGATCCTTATTTTCAATTAAAATTCTTAATTTTATGTTTAGATTCTAGATTCATGCCGACATATGTACGTTTACATCATTTGCAAGCGTATTTCTCTTGCTCTTTTTTACAATTGCATTTTGGATTTTTTAAAGGAAAATATATCTGTAAAAAACCAAACATTGTGTCTCCATCAAACTAGGATAGTGGAAAAAGGGCAAACAATAAATTTGGGAAGGGATCAGTATAAGTTTTATTTTTATTTTATATAAAATAGCGCATATGGCAAGGATTAAAATCGCGCCCCCGTTATAATAATTAAAATTACGTTACATACGTCAAAATTAATACAAAAGTATCAATTCTAAAATGTTGATACTCAAACGAATCAAATTAATCAAATTGTGCAAACTAGATAAAACCATTATGTGAATAGTTAGAAAACATAATGTTAGTTAAATGTAAGGTTCGAACGAATACAACGCTGATATAATTATCAAAACAAAAGTTTGTATCAACTATTAACAACACAAATGGCGCCACTGTTAATCTCATAACTGCGCGAATTAAAACTTCACAGAATCCACTGAAAAAAATGTTTGTAAAACTTTATAAATTTTCATGTTAATTGTAAAACTTTGTCGTTTGAAGCTAAATTAAAATTAAAAAAATAATAAATTCAATAAGTCAATAAACATTCTTTTTATTAACTTGATTTGGCATTAGCCAGTGGCGCCCGTGACACGGGCCTTGCCTGCCATATATAATGTTTATGTATTTTTATACAATAATGATTTTAATTCAGATATTGTTGAACCCATCTTTTTAATGATGCAGTAATTGATGCAATTATGACCTCCTTTAATATTTTTATTTATATCTTCGTTTGTTCTAAGCATTGAACGACGATAGAGATTACCTATTTTCCAAATTCAAGTTTCAATAGTGATTTTTTTAGTAAATTAAATCGTTAAGTACCTTTATAGTAAATTATTTCTAAGGATTTGAAATGAATCCGCTTCAATGGATAGAACAGTTCAGTGGATCGATTTATCAACTACCGTGACTAATGCTACGGTAAACTTTATATGGTGATATCCTAAGAAATTTGTTACAAAATCTATGAGCTGTCCCCTGTGGACCAAAAAATCAACTCACACAATTTTACATTCCTAAAATGTTATTTAATACGGTTAGGCATGTTATTCAATTAACAACCTGCTTATTACTTATCCATTTAAATTATTTTATTGACTAGATAAGAATAATGTGTTCAGAAATATACAGAATGTTTCAAATTAACAAGCCATTATTGCTCTGTTATTATTAGTAGTTTATTATTTTAGTAGCTTATTGGCAAACCAGAAGTATTTTTGCTGATGATTAATATGCAATTAACGAAACAACGGTTGAAATCATTTTTATTAAAAAATAAATGTTAATCTTTTTTAGTAGAACACTCTGTATACTTTTTAATACAAGGTAGTCAAATTTCTGATAGTTTCACAAACTTTTGTCCTGAAAAACATTGCTTTTTTGTCAATCCCTACGTACTATTATATCATGAAAAGTCACCGACATTAGCGGCATGTGGAGTGTCGCTCAGCCAATTCAACTCCGGTAACATTTGTCAGGGTTAAATCGTTGTTACTTATTCCTCCTCTCTGTGTGTCTACAGCGTTTTATTAGGTAAATATATCTCCAGCTAACGATAATTCCGGGGAAACAGCTCGTCTTCACTCGATATTTTTCATGTCATAGATGTACGTTGTTTTTTGAAAACACGTAGAGAACAGATTTTTTTTGGGTATTTACAATTATTTCGCAGTTTGTTAAACGTTAGATCGCGAACTCTGGTGGTATATTACAGGCTGTAATATGGTATTTTTAAAGAAAAGAAATTCAATCGATTGAAAGCTTAAATTTTAAGAATATAAAATATTGCCTATTTGAAATGTGTATCTAATTAGTCATTTTTATGTTTTGTCCCCCCCCTGGACGATGTATCTGTGATGTAGCTGTGCGCTTGGATTATTGTAGGATTCGCAGGTAGATTTTATTACTCCCATTTTAGTTTATGATGGGTATTCCCAATAAACGCGGTTCTGTGCTTTTATTTGCTGAACCTAAGTACTTGGCATTGCTACGCGGAAGATAGTATCGATATTTAATCGTTGCAAGGGGGAGACAAAACATAAATCGGTCACTGTATGTGGCTAAGTAGTATATTTTTAAAGCAGACTCAAAGTGTTTGCAGTGAGGTTGAGCTTAAGTTCCGTCATTTAAAAGAACGTGGGGTTTTGCTACGTGACGCGCTAACATAGAGGGTACGCGTAAACCCAAAATTTTCAAGTTAGTTTTCATTTTATTGTCTTAAAAGGTTATTATTCGTGTTTTGGTATGTTTTAAACTAACTAATCAGTATTTAGGTGATATTCTAGGATCTACGACTGCGAAAATTATCTTTCGATTAAGTAGAAAACATTTTTTTTTTCAAGTATAGGTATAGTATCCTATCTATAATAGATACAGGAAAAAATTAAGATGTCAAAGTTAGGAGCCTGTTTTGGACGGTGATTACATTATCGATACGCAAGCTTTGATTTGATAAAGATTTTTATAAGATATAATCGAGTGTGCTCTCAGAAATATTGGTATAAAAAACAAACTTGATACACGATAACAACGTGTTATTTATGTTAGATTTCAGTGATTATACAGAGTATACACACGTTCTGTAGGTAGAATCAGGTGGTTTACAGCGCTTTAAATATGTGCGGTAGTAGTACCTTATATTTAAAGGAAATAATGATAAGGAAATAATTTGTAACAATTGTACAATAAATACCAACGTGAATAGGTAACTATCTTGCCTGCAAATTCAGCAGATTTACTGCGTCTCTCTCTAGACTCGCTTGAAGCGTAGAACATGTGGTATATACATGCATACGTTATTAGCTTGTAGTAACAGTGTTTCCGGGCAGGTAGGGTACGGACGATATTGAATCTTCAGAACGAATGGCCCGTATGGGTTTAGTAACTGATCTAGTTGATGAAGAACAATTCGAATGCTCTTCTTAACGAAGATATTATAAGCTTCTTTGGACACAAAAAAAGCAAAAACTTATCTCGGAAGCTGCTGATGAAATATAATGTTTTTTTATCTTATTAGTAGAATTGATTTGTTACTTTCGTATGTATAGAGTGGAGAAAAAATTATTGTGAGAGTAATCAATGCTAGATATTTGTACCAATAAGACATAACTGGACGAAAAAGTGAAGTTACCATTCAAAAGAAATAGTGATGACCAGGCAGCAAGAATAACGTAATCAGTAGAGATGACAAAGGCAGGTGAAATTATTACTTTTTTTGCAGCGACTAGACAGACTCGTGTCTATTCGTCTCATAAGAAAGGGTACGTGTTGCCTACCGGTTTCTCCGAGAGTCGACAAAACACGAGTCTGTCTAGTCGTTGCAAAAAAGTAATAATTTCACTTGCTTTTCTCATCTCCAGTCATCAGTTTTATTTTTGCGTCAGAAGATGAACTTGAACATTTTCACGTTCTAGCAAATTATCTTTTTTTTTGTGGTGACGGTCCCACGGGGTGTATAAGCTAATCTGGTAATAATTATGTTTTTTTTTTTAATCATACTGTATGTACAAGGAATATTTTTAAGTTTTTACAAATACAATGAAAATATTCGCCATTCAGATTTATACATTTTTGCGGCATTTAACTCAATTCTCCAAACGTTTTTTCCATTCAAGAGGTTGTTTCTCCAAAACATGGTTTTTGAAGGCTTCAAAAGCTTCTCGAGGTGATAAAAATCGCTACCCCCGAATTTTTTGGGAACAAAAGCTCAAAGACCTGATTGTTGTTTACTTTGTTACGAATATATCCAAGTTCTTCCTTTGTTTTTTTTTTTCATTATTGCCTTACACAAATTGATACTGTTTTTTTGCTTAAATCAAATTCTGCAGAATCCGTCACGAACGGATTTTTTTCGTACCTAAATGTTCACGCAAAATCGAAGCTTTTACCTCACGGTAAGTCACATTTTTATCCTCTTCAATCATGTTTCGATTTTGGTCGATCTTCATGGAGTTCATCACTGACCACAACAAAATTCTGGAAACCAGCTGCACGCAAGTGTCTTCTCTGACGGTCCTTCGTTACCAAAAGTTAAAGGAAGTGATTCGAAGCATGTTGTGTCTTTACTAAAATTGACAAAAATTATCCAATCATAAAATTCCTTTTTTAATTCAACCGATTTCTTTGCTGTCACTGTTTCAACAATAACAAATGTCACAGAAATATTTATCTACTTGAATATAAAGTTAAACATGCGTCAACGAAAAAACGCGTGTAGTGAGGATTGGACAAAAACTTGACAATACCTAACTTTGAGACCTTCCTCTTTTTTTTTTTTACTAATCATAGAGAGTTTATTCAACGACGTTAACAAAGCAAACAGATATATCGAAAAATACAGATGCTAGCTGGAAGCAGAGCAGATGAATTTTAAACGGCGCGACTAACCATCGAACGTTAGGGAGAGTATGCGGGTTGGATAGAGACGAGAGAAGTTACGCGCGGCGCGGTTCCGTATATAATAGTGTCCAAAAGGAGCATATGCCCGGTACACCTGCCTTCTCATCAGGATACCAAAATAACACCTGCTTGGCGCGTGCCCCTCGTGCAATTTAAAAAAAAAACTACATTCGTGTACGTAGCACACATACACACGTTACGAGTTTATCCCATAGAGTTGTACAGCGCGTGCACGGAGTGCGACGCCAGAAACTGGATTTTGATGGTTTTTGTTAGATTTTCCGTGGTTGTCCCTAGACCATCAAGTTTTAGTGAATGCTTTCAGCTATTATATTGTCTATCTATAAGGACATGGTATAAATTGTTAAAAACATTTTCATTATTTTAATAATTTAATTATGCTATTCTGATAACATTCTCACAGATGTTATTCTTTCCAAGTAACCCCACAATTTGTTGCAATTTTTTATTGACTTGTAAATTGTTGCAAGATATGCAAGTTTATTGTTGCGAACTCTGCAAATAAAGCAGTATCTACGTCTGTAAACATTTTGCTTGTTCGAGTATGTGCCACTTTAATTTCCTGCAATAAGAGGGTGGTCTTAGAAGGTTCCAATCTAATCAGAAACAAGTATTATTTTGTCAAATTCAATCTTATTTCTCACTATAGTTTCCTTGCAAGTCTATGTACTTTCCTCGGTGATGCTGCCATTTATTTAAACCGTCCGAATTGTAGCTGGCATCTTGTTCTGCAAAATAGGCGTTTACGCATGTGATGGCCTTCTGATTCGCAGAAAATCTCTGTCTCTGAGCGAAACCTTGAGCTAAGGAAACAGAAAAAGGATCTGCAGAATAGGGTGGCTGGGTTATCAAATCGAAACCCGTGGTTACCACTGAAGCGTCAAATGCAGCCGCAATTTCTGCCTTTAGCTTGTCAAGAAATGATACGTAGTGTCTCTCCGTTATTGTTTTTCCTTTTTTTTTCAAAAATAATCGATTAACTCAAATGATTTTATAAAAAAAAATCGCCACTACTTTCACTGCAGGTGGAGCAGTATTCTTCTTTTTTTCAGTCGACTTATCCCGGCGCTTTGATTTCGGGAATGTACTGGCATATCCAAATTTCATCTACATTAGTACATCCATTAATCGATGGTGTTTGGTACTTAGTCCGTAAGCGCGACATGCAATGCGCGGCCAGCTTTTTCAAGCCCGATTCTTCAGTCAGCATATGACGAACACGTTTTTTGGAGATGCGTACAGCCTCCATCTCTCAAACCTTAATTCGATGGGTAAAATTTTGAAAAATTTAAAGTAGTAACGTTCATCTTGATGCTTGAAGCTTTTCAAAATACCATCGTATTGTTTTATTATTTGCTACAAATTGTCCACGTTGCAGATCCTAATTTTAATTACACACTTTTTAGGTTAAAAATGATCAATGTTTAATATTTTGCAAAATAAATATTTTTCTTACGTAACATTAATGTTGATTTCAAAAAAATACATATGTTTTGGACTTGATAGATAAAGTTGTACGTTTATGACTAAGTATTCGTTTAATATTATCCCTTGAAACAATTAATAGAATTTATTTAATCGAATGCTTGATGTGACAATCTAAAAATTATTCTGGGTCGAAACAGATGGAGATAATTCAAATTAGAATATTAGAGACGTGCGATAGATTTCAGTGAAATCGAATGTCCGTACCTACACATATTCATTTTCGCTATTTGGTTAAGATAAGAAAATATAAAGCGGTTAATGCAATTCCGAAAGAGAACCTGCATACATACACAGCAATGACGCTAATAAGCGCACATTAGTAACTTGAAATACATACGTGAATTTTTTCAAATGGCATGTATGCGTGTACTGCAACCAGGTACAAAGGCAAAAGACAATATAACCACAATTGCGTGACCAAAAACAGACTTTAATGAAATCTTGTGCTCTCTGAATGCTTCATCTTTAGCGACCGGAACGGGAGTCTTATTATTCTACTAATCTTATAATAAAACGCTAACAAACACGTAACTATGTACGTACGTTTGTTGTTCGCTGGAAGAAGATCTCTTTAAACGTATTTATGCATATGGTAAGTCAGGATCGGAATAACAAATTTCGTTTTCATAAATTACTAGTAAAAGTTTGCTACGGTGATCACGCAGTTTATTTTCCATAGATTTGAGAATGATTAAACAATATGCAATCGTATACTTTCTTTTTTCGTTTCCCGCTTGTTTTTTTTTTTTGTTTAATAAAATAGCTATATTATTATAAAATTAAAACACGCCCGGTACTTTTACGTTTTATAAATATTTTACGAATACATATTAATTGGTTTACAAATATACAGGGTAACGCAAATTGTTAAACAATTTATTTTACATACAAACAAGAACTGTTATTTCTACCATTTTTATACTCGTTGTTTTCCTTTCCCCGTTTCAATACTCAGTTAAGGTCTATTCGCAACACTTCCATACATACGTTTGCATAACTGAGTGCTTGTACTCAATTCGCCTTGCCTTTATTCACACCTAAGAAAGAGCCGATCGTTGTGAGATCAGGCGAATGCACTCAGGTATAGAATCTATATTTGCTAGCCAAAATTATTAAATACTAATTAAAGGCGATTAAATCAGATTAATTTATTTTAGGTGTGAATGTACTGGAAATATACAGGACATTTCAATTGAAACGGGCCACCTCAAGTAACTCTTTACCTGGTGTGATTTATGTAAAATTCGGAAACAATATCAAGGGTAACAATTTTTAATGATGGGTCTGATGATTTAAAATCATTTCTGGGGGCGCAGCAGCCCCCACCCCTAAAATTTGAATAGGGAAGATGGGTCTTGTGACCACTTATTCTAAAGGTCTTTTAATTCTCTTTATGGCAACAAATATCAAAAAGTGTAATAAAAAACGATTAGAAGGAAATAGCCTCAAATGTCCCTATGTGCTCTTCTTACATTTCGCAATTTTTTATGGTAACCAGGGTAACTTCCACTTGTTTTAATCACATTCACTTATCATTTTTAATGTCGTTTATCTCCACATTTTTTGCTTCTGTTTTCAGCTTTAAAAACTTATTTTGTACGGTATTAGTTTACGTTTGCATTGTTTGGTGGAATATTCTATAGAGAAATTTACTTTTAGTTAATCATGAATTCACAATTTATTAATATGGTCTATTTTATCCAAGAGTGTGTGGAATTAGTGACTTTGTATTATGGGAATGGGAGGTGTGCAAGATCTACAGCTCGCTTATTTAACGAAAATCACGATGGGCAAAATATGCGACACGAGTACGTACTGGAATTAATCTAAAAATTTACGGAAACGGGCTCTGCACATAACAAAAAAAAAAAAAACATTTTCATCGAGTTGTCAATAATGAAGATATCAACGTCGAAGTCTTAGGTCGGATCGCAGTGCTTAAAAATGCGACGTCAATACGACAGCTACCTCAATCATGCTGAGTAAGCCGTTCATCAGTTTGTAGAAGTTCAAATTTCATCCCTATAAAATTACACTTGTACATGAACTGAATGAGAATGAATTTGACAAGAGGTTGGAATTTTGTGAATTAATGACCGAGCCTCAACAATAATCGAAACTTATTGTATAATATCTGTTTTTTGGACGAATCATCTTTTTCATTGAATGGTGAAGTAAATCGTCACAACTGCAGATATTGGAGTGACACCAATCTCCATTTGACGTGAGAAACATATATACAACGGCCACAGAAACTTATGTATGGGTTGGTATCTTTGGCGAGGACCCCTATTTATTGACGGGACATTAAATAGTCAAATATATTTGAGCATGCTGAACGATACAATCAATCCTTTGATCACAGAAAAATTGGAGCAATATCCAGATTTGTTGGAGAATGAGCAGCCTTGAGCTTCAGCAGCCTCCACATTATACTGTCGGACGACAATTTCTGGATCATCACTTTCGCGATCGTTGGATTGGTCGAAGGAGGCCTATAGAATGGCCTGCCAGATCGCCAGATCTTACACCACTTAATTTTTTTCTCTGGGAGCATCTTAAGTCTAAGGTGTATGTCACGCGTTCAGCTTCCTTACAAGAGTTACGCCAAAAAATTGTTGACGAATGCCAACGAATAACTCCGGAAATGTTGTGAAATGTCAGGAGAGCATTTGAAGCAAGATTGTACTGTTGTATGGAGGTTAATAGTCATCATTTTGAACATTTTAATAAAGTAAAATGCACTTTGTGGTTATTGATTAAAAAAAAAGAGTTTTTGATACATGTTGCCGTAAAGAGAATTAGAAGACTTTTAGAATGAGTGGTTACAAGACTCATCTTCCCTATTAAAATTTTAAGGGTGGGGCTGCTGCGCCCCCAGGAATGATTTTAAATCGTCAGGCTCGTCATTAATATGAAAATTTTATACAAATCACAGCAGGTAATGAGTTCCTTGAGGTGGCTCGTTTCAATTGAAATGCTCTGAATATATATAATAAGATGATCCTTTCATAAAGCGCATAACAGCAACACTTACTAGGTGCCAACGTTACATGGTTATTCGATTTATTTTGCTAAATGTAGAGTTACTTTTGTGCTACCCGTTATAACAATAACAATAATTACAGCAATTAGTTTTCAAATAGAATCTGACAGATTCTATATGGAACCTGTGGAGGAGGTTCTATATAGAATCGCGCCGACAGTCCTAGCAAAGTAAAAAAAATCTTGTTTGTGAAGCTTCAATTAGCGGAGTGGTTCTCCTAGTTCTTTTAAGTTTCTGCGTGTTTTTTATTGTTGATTAATCAATGCTTACTCGAAAAGTGAAATAAAAATCTGTAATCAATAACATGACCTGTAGATTCAAGTTTATAAAGAATAATCAAAAGTAGTTATAGTTATCTAAAAGGCTCCAGCTAGGCAGAAATAGAAGTTGAAGTTGTCTGGCTTAGGTGTAGGTAAATACGAGATAATTAGTGTTTGATTCCACATCGAGTCTGCCTTTGTTCTTAGTATTTTTAAAGGCATTGGATTTCACTATAGATAGTTACATTCATGAGCGTTGTAATAATAGGCGGACATCAATTCCAATTCTCTTATTCTACGCGGTCTATCGGCTTTGGCGAAGTATCCGAGAATTCTCTGATACCACCGTCAAACACTGTCATCATAGAACTATTCTGTATTCACATTAAGGATAAATGACACGTTAGCGCGACCGACAACACATGAAACAATTTCTTACCATTGCTCTCACGTATGTATAATTGATAAAGCGGTGATAAAAAAAGAGCGTGAAACATGAAGATTCTACGTCAACGAGAGAACATATGATATTTTATCTCTTCACAAAGTATGTAAAACTTCTGTATTGGTTTTATGTTAACAGTTTTAGGAATCCTTATCGCGTCGTGTATTCACGTTTGTATCGGCTTTAACGAAACTTTTCAGTCGTTACAAGCGGCTCATAATTACAAAAAGGTTATGAAAAAAAAAAAGTACTATGCGATTTAGAAATACTATTAAAACTAAATATATACGTATGATTTGATTATTGAAAATCTCCTAAGTGAAAATTGGAAGAAATGGAGGATTCATATGAGTAACGTTGATTCCCGGATGAAGATTATCAATTTCCTCCTGAGTTATCGCATTCCAGGGCCCAGCTGACTTGGTTTCCATGTAGTAAAGAAATTAGTGTCTGGAAGGTAGTAAGTTACTGATTTTTGAAACGCATGCTAAGTGAGATATATTCGATCGGCGACAGGTTCATAGATCGTGGAAACTATGAACGTAATCGCAGAGCAATTTTTTTTAGAAAAAGCACGAGTTCAAGACAACATAGTCCTGTAAAATTCGATTTCCACTGTAGACAACATTCTACACATTGAGCGCTATAGTGCGAGCAACATGGTCTTTTCAATGCCGTCCAATGGTCGAAAACATCAACATTGGAATGATGATCAGTGGTGTCAAATTTTATTCACGGACGAAAATTGTTTCTGTAGGGAAATATTTCTAGTGCACCATATATCGGAGAAAATTTCACCCTAATGCAGGATAATGCGCACCAACACGACGCCCGCTTTGTAACTGACTTCTTTGACCAAGATGGTATAATAACAATGAATTGATCAGCCTATATGTGGGACATGCTAGGCAGAAGTCTTAGGTCAAGAATTCCAGTTGATCAAAACAGAATAAGTAAGAGTTGCATTGACCAAGGAACAGGCGAATCGATTGCCTCATCAGAAGCATGGGAAGATGAATAACTCTAGTTCTAGCGGCTCGTGGGGCAACACATGCAGTAAAACAAAAAACGCATTAATGATTAATCAAATTCAAAATGTACTCTGTTTAAAACTAGTATTTTTTCGAATCTGACATCTTCGCCTTTTTTTTCTTCTTCGACAGGTTTCACATGTTACAAATTCCACGAGCGTCGTTCAATAAGTCCATAGAAAAAGAGAAAAAAGGTATTTTCTGTAGATTTTTATTTATTTTTCAACATAATCTTCAATTTAACTCTGTATACTTCTCCAAGCGTTTCCACGGCTATTTTAAACTCTCCCAAAAGTAGGATTTGGAAAGGTCCTCAAAATAGGCGATGACTTCCTAGTTCGACGTGAACCGTTGTCCGCAGGTGTACACCCGTGCATTGTCTTGATGGAAGAGGATCTTTTTCAAATGAGAACGTTTTTTCTCGATTTCTTTGCCCAACCGGTTCAATAACGACGCATAATACTTTCCAGTTATTGTTTGTCTTCTTTTCAAGTAATCGATGTAAATAATTTCACGTGTATCCCCTGACTTCACCATCTTCGCCTTCTTCAGAGCCTGTTCGCCTTCAAAAACCCACTGTTTTGACTGTTCCTCTGTCTCCAGACTGTAATAGTGTATCCATGTTTCGTCCATAGTTATGTATAACTGAGAAACTCGTCAGGATTGCGACGGAAAAGCATCAAAACAACCTCAGAGTCTACCACATGGTTGCGTTTATACTCCACTGAGAGGAAATGCGGCACCCATTTCGCCGAGGTTTTTTTCACGTCCAATCTTTCGTGCAAAATTGAAAACACTGTACTTTGCAATATACCTATGGTCTCAACTATTTTGGTTGAAGTAAGTTCTGAGCAATCAAACAAAGTTTAGACTCACAACATTTCTGGTGGGTCTATGGATTCAAGAAATTTATTATTTATAATAAAAAGGATTTTTATACCTAATTCGCAGAGCTCCAAGTCAACCTTTGACGAAGTTGCAACCATGTCATAATATTTTTTAAAATCACGGTATAGATGCGATATTCTTCTGTGGTATTAAAAAAAAATCAAAATAAGTGCTGGGCTAATCTACGGTACAAAATATTATAGATACCGATAATATTAGCCACAAATGGTTTTAACAAACGGAACAAATATAAGTTTGCCAACTTTTTAAGCGTGTATTCTGAAACGAACTAGGAAGCTGTCAAAATAAGAATGGTCATGAATTTCATACTACGTTCCAGTTTAAAATTGCATAAACGTATGCTTAAATCGTAAACTATGGTTACGATACAGGCATAATATCCACGCTTTCTTGATTTGAGATGATGATACTTGAAGATTCACCGGCACCCAAGCGAGAACTCATCTATAACAATTTACCAGTAAAAGTATCCAATTATTAATAATTGCCCAAAATTTATGCGTTACGCAATTGTTTCATAGTACCTTTTTGAAATTTAATCTCTTTGTTAGGCAACGTTAATGATATTAGAAGCAATAAGATGGACGCCTATTTAGCACTATGTACGTGTGCGTCTCTTAGAAGTATATATACAATGTGCCATATTCGTTTGGTTAGAACGATCACGCCTACAATGCGAAAACGCTGCACTTTCGATTATTAATTATTTTAAGTATATTTGTGAGGCTTGCTTTTCAAATTTTACGAATTTCTTTTGGCGTTAAGAAAAGTTTAAGCAAGGTTAAAATGTTTATGTTGCATTGTATTCCATTTCCTAACGAAGATATTGTATTATCTGGCAACTCTGGGAAAATTCTACAATAACTGGAGTAGGTTCATTATTGTACTATGCCAAGCATTTAGAGATATTTAGAATAAATGTTCTATTGCGTTTTGAATATAAACTGCTGTGCTTTTATTTTCCGTAATCGGAAACAGTAAAAAAAGCATTTCTTCTCTAAAAATATGTAAATAAAACGAGAAAATTAAATCAAGTTTTATATTTCCAAAAGACTTGATAATTTTACTGCAGTTTCATATGGCATACCGTAAATTCATAGAAACGTTTATGTATAGTATATAGGTATGTAAGAATATAAAAGTTGAACGCAGGTTCTATATAGTTACATAAGGTTAAATTTTTCTAGTTGCTGTAGATATGAACTATTTACATGTTGTTTCCATGTTTATAATAAATCATCATTGTCTTTCCAAGTTTAATTACGAAGCTAACATTTTCAGCTTATAACAGTACGAATAGCAAATTTTATTACTTAAGTAATTACTTAATGTACCAATCCGTACATTGAACATGTTAATGTTTTGGGTGTTGTAGATATAGGAGGGATTTTTTAAGTTCTTTCGCACATCATTACAGAGATCATAATCATATAATTTTCGCATAAATAACAAGCATATCATATATTTTTTAAAATTACAATCAAGGTGTACTTACACCAAAACCGCAGAAAAATTACATCATTTTTTTTATTAAGCAAAAAAATTATTTAGTATTTTGTGCTTTAATAGGTCACAGTACAACAAAGTATCATCTGTATTTTAGTCGTTTATATTGCTCTTTGCTTTAGAAAAATTCTTTTAAGGAGTATATAATATAGTATCAAAACATGCTGAAAGCAATGTGTAAACAAGCGAGAGAAATGATTAATTCTTTGATTAAGTACTTCGGAAGTGAAAGGGATAACGATGGTCCTATTATACCTTAGTTTTAAATAAATGTTATATATGTTATATGTTTTATAATTATGTTGACTTCTTGCTTTAGGTCAACATATTACTCAACATTCTCTTCTTGGGCTATTAATGGAAGCATTTCATCCCTTTCTCCCCTATTTGGACAAGATGGGAAACAGTCATTATCGATGTGTGTATCTCGTTAATGATTCCACAAACTGTAGCGAGAGACAGTGAATAAGATTATATTGTTACCCTGCTGTAATGAGGAAAAAACAAAATATGTATATGAAAATAGGGAGGGAAACACAAGAGAAAATAAATCATCTGAAAACGCGATAACACACATTTGAAATAGTTACGAGGTTACGATTACTTAGGAGCAATAACATGGCAAGAAGTGAAGGGTAGGATAAAACAAAGAATTCAAAAGGAAAAGCAGACATAAGTAAACAAAATAAAATAAAGATACGCAAGACGCTAATAAGACCAGTCCATCGAGTGAAATAAAAAGGAAGAGGAACTAAAAATAGTAGAAAGGAAAATAATGAGAGCGATATTAAGGCTAGATAAAACAAGGGAGGGTGAGGAAAGATTAAAGAAAAACAAAGAAATAGAACATGAATTAAAAAATGAAAATATGATAAAATACATAAAGGCGCTAAGACTTAATTGGTCAGGACATATAAAAAGAAAACCAATAGAACCAATAGAAATAATTAGAAGGGTGACACAATTATGGTCAAGAAGAAGAGGCAGGCCGAGGAAGACCTGGAGAACTGAGATAGGCGAGGGTGGGAATAGCAGATTGGAAGACCAAATGCCGGGGCAGAAAGGAATGGAGAGAGGTAGTGAACGCAACGAAGACTAGCAACAAGCTATAAAAACAAATGGAAACGGAAATAAAAGAAAAACGAGCATTAATCCATAATTCGAGGGATTGGATAATGATGATGTTACCCCAGTTTTTCAGTGTCGATTTTTAGTATGAGGGAACTTTTATAACAAAGCATAATAGAATATAAACTATTCGTAGTACTTTCATTAGTTTTATTAATTCTCTTTTTTATCTGATAAGTACTGATAAAATATGAATTTATAGGTATATTGATCAATATATGTAAGAAACACGTAAATATTAAACCTAAGGAATACACTTATAAATACATTGCTTATTATTTAATTAACATAAGAGAAGCGGATTAAACATTTCCAATTTATAGTCAAATTTACGAATGTTTATTATTCCAGGTTTAATTAAAAAGGATAAATAAAAAGTCTGTATTAATAAGAACAAGCTGCAGTAGTAGATTATGTAGGCGTGCTTAATTAAATACATTGAATTATTTGTAAATGTTAGCTTAATTCCAAACTCTCTATTTGATACATTTATAACTATAACCTATTTGCTTGCCAAACAAGCAGATGTCATAATGTGCAACGGAACTTACAAAATCTCTCCTATAGCGGCATATACTTTTGACGTGTTAAAAGATGTTGGCTAACTTATAGTGTTAATGCACTAGACCTACCACTCATAAAAACAAAGAAAAAAAAACATTTATTAACCTTTATTCTGTCCATTTTACTCTACCTAGTCTTAGGAGATAGCAGGTATTCAGCCAACCATCAGTCTAGACTACGAACAAACTGGATTACGAACTTGCGAAGGATTTTTGTCTTTGGACAATGAACACATTTTCAGATAATGAATGCTAATATTTTCTTTTCAGAAAGTCTTCCAGGTTGAAACCGTGTCACGTATAGAATACCGACGTTTCGTTCTCGACCGTACGGGGTTTACTCCAACAGATAGCAACAGGCTTGTCCCTACAGAAATTACCAACTAGTCAGGCGCGATTTGATTAGAGAAAAAAACCCGAAGCTGTTCTGGCTGATTGCGCAGTATACGATTGGCTCTGATTAGTTTGCGATTTCTCTTGAAACAAAGTTAATATTGATTTATGATTTACTCTATGCTGCATCATATCAAACGCTGCTGATAATCAACTGTCAATCAATGATCAAAAAATGGAAGAAGACCAAGAAGACTCACATTTCACATATTTGATACTTGTACGGTGTTCTAGATCAAAATGATAACGTACTTTTGTCTATACATACGAGAAAAGAATTGAATTAATGGTGGTCCACAGCTTTTGTAGAGAATAAGAGATCGTAATTCCGAGAGTAGCGTTTTTACAGATGGCGTTATTGAGATTTTACATTTTCATAAAATTTTACATTTGTTATTGTTGAGTGACAACATAAAGTAGTTTGTTTACATTTGGCGTTTGAAGAAAGCAATTTTGTAAAAACAGGTGGAAATTTCACGTGATTTTAGTAAAACAGCAACAATTCAACTTCTCGCAATGAAGCACCAAGGTCGACCAAAATCGGTTGTCATTCCAGAAAACATCTGTTCCCGATGTTTCAGCTAAGCACAAAAGAGGGCTCGTGCCAATTAATGTATGGAAACGCTCAAAAAATTTGAACACTAAGCAATAATCAACTGCCTTCGCAGCACAGACGGTTGACGCAATGTTGGCTCCCGATCACGGATTGCTTGGCTCAACGTTGGGAGCGATGTCGGCATTACGTGAAAGTATTTTACACTTTTGGCCAAACATTGGCTTGCAATGTTCTCGCATACTTACTTGATATTTGATCGAACTATCTACTTTTGTCGTGCATTGACCTTTAACGAACATTTCTTGAAAATTGGCTAAGTGTTGTCTGCCGACTGTGACGTCGTATGTTTCCAACGTTTGGTAATTGATCTTCAACCGACACTGTACCGAGTGTATTTACTACCAAGCGTCATTTTCCGATTGTCGACCAACGCTTAACTGATTTTGCTCATCTAAAGCCAATCGATATCCAACGTTAAAGAAGTACTGTTGGTTTTGTATATCTTATTGTCACTCTGCCGACCGTGGCTAACCGTTATGGATATTACTCCGATCGTACGACTTGTACTAATTGAAGGCCGACCGTCAGCCAACCAACTGTGCTGTTAGGGTGTTTGGGTGTTCCCAGATGAACCGACTCCAACGAAACTTGTTCGATCACGAAGCACTTCCAAGAAAACAATTGTTTGTTTCTTTCGTAGTACTGTAAGCATTGCTTTGAAGGATTGAAGAACAGTTAATGCTAGTTGGTACAAAATAATTTGCACAACAATGCCAGAAGCTACGTCACGCCATCCTTCATACTGAAAATGCCCGTATTTACTTGATTTATCTCTTAACAAGTTCTTTTGTTCCTGAATGTGAAACAAAATGCGTGGTCACCTGCAAAAGCTGTCGAAGCTTTTAGGAACCATGTTTTGAAGGTGCCACTTTCACAGTGGAAAAACATGTACAAATCTTAATGGCGAATAGCTATACATTAGACACACCATTTACATTAAACAATCCTGAGGTGATGACAAGCTTTAAAAGCTTGCACACCTCGTTGGGCCGTCACTATTTGCACTCTCGTTGTTGGATCCAATGTAAAAAAAAAAAAACATGAAAATCGTTGATTCGAAGTGAGGCTATTTTCTTATTAACTTATGGAACCCCCTCCTTTGCTGTAATAGTAGAATACTCATGGTTTATTTCCGATAAATTTGAAAGTATTTAATGTTTAATATGTGAATAAGCAATCAGCATGACAAAAGTACCGCCAGAAATTGTGAAACGAAATGATCTAAATTTATACATATGTACATATATTCGTTTCGCAAGCACAAGCTTATTGCATATTGTGGGTCATCTCAGAAGCGTATCAGCGAATAGATTAGCACATTTTAGTTTTCTCATCATCGCACATACATGCGGGATTTTCCTCATTTCGTCTGTTTTTTCCGAAACCACTTCGCGCGACTCATAATTATGTACACGTATATATACGAAGTACATAAATCATCGTCACACACAGAAGAAACGTGTTTACCGTTGTTATTGTTATTAAATCAATATGGTCTGAAATTCGTAGAAATCGCGCGCCAAGGTAGGATCTCCGCCGGATTTGCTTCCTCTTTTCTTTCGATATTGTTTTCTCTGCATGCCCGTGTTCAATAAGTAATTCGTGGAACACACAAATGGTCTTTTGTTGGGCACCTTATATACCTATTGCCTGCATGTCATTGGAAACTTGGGTAGGTATAATTACCGCATATATGAGATTAACTTCTGAGAAATACGAATATAGCTATGCATAGATAATAAGAAGTGGTTACCACGTTATTGTACTTCTTATTATCGTATCGCTATCTTGAATTAAGAACAAATAATCGATATTTAATGCGCTGCAAAATTTAAGAGCAACTAGCGATATTCTTAGTAGAAAAATTTATAAGCATCACCTTTATTTGTATTGAATTGATAATAGTCGTAGTTTGAACGATTATTATCAATGGAGTGTTGGAATTTCAAGGAAATAGAAATGGTTTCTTGTACCTATTCTGGAATTATTATTTATCTAAATATGATTGGGCGAATAATATTTTTGGGAATTTTACCATAAGGTAATATTCAATTAGTGTCATATTTACTATTCGTGTGATGCTTTTTCGAACATCTGCAATCTATTAATTATTACAGAGAGATTTACAAACGATAATTATGATAGCATTGATGGATTATACAGGTTGACAAACAAATCTGATTTAATAGCCCCATACGCATCTAACAGAAAAGATAATATCATAGTAAGCGGTATTTTTTTATGTTAGATGTGTAACTATCAGTTTGGTTGGCAACGTATATATGCATTTAATTACCAAAATTTAAATTAAAGAATAATCCGCTACGTAAACATAATTAAGGGAAATTAAATAATATATTTCTGTAAACTGTGTAATAGGTATACTGGGCGTTTGTTTAAGGATGGGTAGCGGCTTTATCTTAGCAATGGCAAGTCGTAGCGATACAGATCAATAGAATATAATTAAAAATAGTTTTAATCCCCTGAATTGACCGTTAGAGAATGAAAGCTTTTTCATAAAAAATCTTACAACCTCATATTTTAAGGATTGCCGTGTCAAAGTTATTAAGGTTATTCTATGATAAACCGGGAGTGTGACGTTATTACGGGGTGTCGTTTAAAATTAACATTTTTTTAGCGGTAATGTAGAGGCAGACAGGGCTAACATTCAAATTATAATTCCGAAAGGAAAATATAGAGTAACTTCCGATTTTCGCAATTCTCTTCTATTTTGGGTTTTCATCAATAACAATCAACAACGAATATACTCTTTCATTTAAAAATTAAAGAAAGGTGTTACATTTAAACATTTGAATAAAGTTTCAATCGTCTCAAATTTCTCTTTAAAGCGAATGCAAGTTGTTAACAATTCCTTAAAGCAAACCAAAGGTATCGCGAATTCTTTCAGGTATAGAATAACCTCAATCCTCGGTTTTATTTGAAAGAATACGTCATTAGGTCTTGAGACAAATTTATGCAACATAACATTTTTCAAACATTTTAAAATCTCATATATTTCTGCTAAACCATAACTATAATTTTGCGTATGATTTGTTTTAAAGAATCCTGAAGCTCTTTTTATCTTTATAACAATTGTCTAAACTCTTAACAAAAAAAAAATATTTACTATACAACTTTTTCCTCCACGCGACAAATACGTTTGATGCCTGAATAACTATCAAAAATCATGGTTAAATATCGAATCAGGTAGAATAATCATTTTACCTGATCTGAGTAAGGAGTAAGCTGTAATTATAAAATGCTCTTGAATTTATGGTCGTTTTTATTTTTAGATTTGAATGTAAGATCAGAAAAAGTGTGTTACTACTTTTCAGGCTAAACAACAATTCAACCTCGCTGAAGTGAATCAAAATCTAGATGCGAATGATGTTTTTTATGCTTTTTTAAAATTAGAAAATGATATTAGAAAAAATGAAACGCAATTAATTGGCGAAAATCATTAGTTAACTTCAACGAATGTTGAAACATACAATCATGGTATGTAAAATGATGAAAAAACGTCAAAACTCGAATTTACTAACAAAAATCCATTTACAAAGGAAATTTTGACTATTTTTGCTATTTCAACATTAAAATATGTAGTAAACAGCTCTGATAATTTTTTTCATTAGTGATAACATCTACTAATAGAACATTATCGTTATAAGATCATTTCGAACACTTTTTCTATAATAATTAGCCGGCTGTCAATCTATCATAATCAGTACGTTTATATAGTTCATGTGTAGGTAATTTAATCAGTGTTATAATAATAAATGAGGAAATTTCGAAATCGAAGCAATTCTTTACATTGAAGACTTTAGAGGAGGAATAGAAGAACACATCAAATATAAATGAAAATGTACGTTTTGGGTTTATCTTGATATTTGGGTGGCACTTCAAGTTCTCATATCGTCTTGAATTGAGAAATTATAAAATTCTCGTATTTAGACTTATAATTAATTTAAATTAATTGTAATATGCAGGTGTCCCAGGATGAGCTTTTACAAAACATTCGAATTCAGCAATTGATGTAAAATCGATGCATTTCTACACATTTATAGATAGCTTTAAACACCGTTTTAAAGCTATCTTGATTTTTATGAAGGTTTTTGATAAGATCATCGTAATACTTCACGATGATGATGATTTATATTTCCCTATACTAAAAATGATAATTACTCGCAATTTATGTTACTGTATTCATTGGCTATGAACGTCCATTACCAATTTAGCTTATTTGTTTAAATTTACAGTGGCAGTTCTATAGTATATTAGCAAACTTCCCAGTTCGTAATCTAGCTTTTTAAAACGTACAAGAAAATACCATTTTTGGAATCGATAAATTAGAATTACTTGAATTTAGTGATTATTTATGGAGAATCTGAAAGAATTTAAAGATCTGGATAGATCAATGCCGCCTAGAGATGTAATTCGACGGTTAATTAAAAATTGTGTTGAATATGGGTAATTTAGACTAAACATTAAAAAAAGAAATTAACTGATGAAGAAATTGTTGAAATAGGTGCTACTAACCCGACTGTATCTCTTCGAGAAGTGGTGGCAATGTTAGAAATCTCGGGAATTTCCATTCAAAGAGTGTTAAAAAAACACAAGTGGAGACCCTTTTCATACCAGCAAGTACAAAACTTGCACCTACAGAATTCTTTTTGTGTTTTCGCGAATTTCCCACTCAATGAGATGAAAATTTCACAAAAAAAAAACTTATATGGACAGATGAAGTAAAGCTTTAATAGACGCAACAGGCACTTTTGGGCAACCAAAATCTCCATGTAGTTAGATAGAGGGCACTCCAAGAAGGTAATTCAATATGTTTTCTGTAATTTAAAATAACCAAATTTTTGCCTATATTACCTATATCTACCGCCGTTTGGTATCAAATGGTGCACGGCTCACAACACAAGAAATGTCCATACCTTCGGAGAGGCTATTTGAAGGAGAGTGGATAACAAATGTAGCTCTATACTTGTGGCTTTAACGTTCTTCAGGCTTGATACTTCAAATTTAAACATACACGTTAAATCGGTGATGAACAGTTGTAGCTAACTTTCGAACTTTTGAATATAATAACATTAGTTGCGAATAATGGCTCAAATATTTATTTTAAGCATAATAGTTCATAGTAGTTTACAATAAAAAATATACAGGATGTTTTATTCAAAATTACAAAGATATATTAATTGTTGAAGTTTAACATATTTGAACGATAAATAAGGCTTACTAACCCGTAACAATCATTAATCAACACTTTTACATACAGGGGAAATAAAGTACTACTAGAATCTTCATAAAAATAAAGATAGCTTTTAAAACAATCGATTTAGCCGATATTTTCTAAAAGTTAGCCCGCTCGCACAAGATAAGTCTGCAAATTTACAAATTTCGAATCTGCTTAAAATTTCTGATATACGGCTGACGTAAGGTTATCCCGTGACACTCTGTATACTAATCAGGCAAATACATATAAGCAAAACTATATCAAAATATCGCAACGTTTCATAGATATTATCAACGGTGGCGTTCAATTTTCATAATTTTGATAGATTTTTGATGAAATCAGGCAATGACCACATTTCTACACACTTGCATACGTTCTGTATGCAAGTGTCTACGATGATACATCAGTATTACAAAAAAATTAAGCTTCTTGTCGAAATTAATTTTCGAAATTATTTTTAGAATCGCCATTTAATATGCAATCTATACGTTTCTAGAATAAACATTAATGAAAAATGTTTTTTTTTTATTTGTAATGAATTAATAAATGAAGATGAAGCGAAATATTTGGTAATAAATGCGTTTTTGCATCAAGTTTTAAAACTATGTGCTTCGAATAATTGCTTCAAGCTTCGCCGTAACTATTATATCTAAATTAGAAATAATCTAAATCAAATGTCGAAATACTCACAAATTTTCGCTGTATATTGAGAGAAGTGTTTGCGATGTTAGGTAATGGATATGATATACTACTCCGCCAAATAGGTAAGAACTTCGTCGAAGAAAAAGTAAACAAAAATACAGACAGCTAGTTACCAATCTCTCTTAATTCACATTGACATTCAGACTGAATACAGGCCGAGAGGTTTTAGAGATGCATTTGTACAGCCGATAAGATAACAAATGATCATTGGTGAAATATAATACAGCAAGTGTTAGGTACCTTTACGTATGTACATTTAGGTACATGCTTCTATGATAATTCTGGGACTCGTGCTATATTCGAGATACTATTGTAAATCGAATCTTCCTGTAAGTTATATCCGTGCGTGTATGTACATATGTATGTTTTAGAGGTGTGTTACTTTAAAGATAAAGATCATCTCGCGCATCAATATTGGTATATTTACTCGTGTTAGCAATCGCTCTCTGTTAGTACTGTTGATTCATCTCATTATTCCAGGTATCACTAAGATATATTCTGAATTGTTCAGATGTTTACACAATATGTTAGCGTTTTTAAATTAATTCAGAAAGGATTTATTGACAACGGGAAGTGACATACAAGGTATATATTTTATTAGATAATACTGGAAAAACCGGAAGAGAGGGAAAGGAAAATAAACTGAGGACTAGATCTCACAAATTCTTTATTAGAGAAAAAGAAGCGATCGGTTTCGTGATAATTGTACATTTTCAAATCGAGCCTATTGTGTATTAAAATAATATAGCATAAACTTGTAAGCTTTACTGCGCTAAACCCCCAAAGTTCAAATGCAGCACATAATGTATTACTTTGCTTTTAAACTTTACTCTTACTTCAAACATAACAAGAAACAAAAGAAAAAAAACTTTCTATTAAGCGCGTGGAAAATCATGGAAAAAATTTAAGGTACGTTGTTCTTTAGATACGAAAATGTAGAAAATGTCACTAGAATAATTGAAAATGTTTAGGGAAAAACTCGCTGCAATCACAAGCTACAAAGCTAAAGTAACAAAGTAAATACAGGTTAAGAAAGAATTACTTTTAAGGTATGTGTACACACATTTCACATTGCAAATGTCTTATCTATTAAGCAGCAAATTGTATATTAGCACACGGTGGCAAGCACTTCAAAGGAAGAGGAATACTGTTACGTAGTACTAGATATACCCGATTTCTTTCAAAGTATTCAAAATGCAAGTATTTAGTGACAATTTTTACCAAGTTAAATTACATACCCGCCTCTATCTAGGCATGGTATGGGATGTTCAATAATGAACACCAAACTTTGCCAAATTTAAACAGCAGAAAATAGCACCATATAAGTCCAAGTTACTTGTGATGAAAGGCACGTTTTGCATTTGGAAACAACATTCGAATGGTTAATAAAACTCTTGAGTATGGTAGCCTAATCCCTTTACTTCAATCAGAATTTTTTTAATAGATATTTGGCTCATGGACTTTCCATCTTTTTTAAAAGAAAAATTGTTTTTATTTTAAAACATCGTGTGGAATGATGTACGTACATAATTATAAATTTTAATAATCATGACAAAAGAAAAACAATAAAATACACAATTTTTCTTTTGAAAACAATTGTAACGTTAAGAACATGCATTAAAAAAAATTCTGTTTGAAGATTTGAGATTCAAATTTGTGTAGCCAATACTTGTCATTTTTTGATTTAAGCGAAACCGAAACGGTTTTTCTTTTAAACTACAGCAGTCCTTATTTTGATTTGATATTTTTCAGATACTAGGTGTTCGGCACATTATTGCAGGATTTACAAAGCTCCCATTGTAACTAATCAAACATAAATATTCAACTTTAAAACATTAAATATAATTACTTAATATTGAGATAAAAATCGCATTACCAAATGAGTCCCTGAGATATACACCATTAATCCGTATTGTGATTTACTAAAAGTAAAATGTAAAGTGGACATTTAGAAAATTGCAACTTGGATAACCTCAGGCCAAAGTGATATCTACATATTTTTTGTTACATTTGATTTCTGCTGTCTTGAAAAAATGGCATATTTTGAGATAAAGACAAAGATGTAAGACAACTAAATAATTTTTAATTTCGAAAGCGTGTTTGTTTAAAGAGTGTTGATCACTTAAACTATAAAAAAAAAATTTTTCTTTAAAATAAACACCCTAGATTCAATTTTTACGAATCAAAGCTCTAGCAGCACTACTTTAGAGAGTATGGTGTAGGGTGGTATGGTGGTGGGGTATTTTTCACTATATACGAGGGTGGCGACTATTAGATTAAGCTATTGAGATATTACATCGCTATTTTCATAAAATTTGAGATTTGTTACTGTTGAAGCAGTGAAGCACATAAATCGGCTGAGTAGTTTGTTTACAGTTAGTGTTTAAGGTCGGGTTGATCATTATTTGTAATCAATATTTCTTTTATTCAAACCTAAACATATTTGTAGCTCTGAATATTTGCTATGCTACGAGTTATTAAGATAACAAAATTTATTTCAACTCTGGACCATAAGCCATTAAAGACATACAACGAATAATGTAATCTAATATTAACTTATTCCTTTCCCAAGTTCCAACCACCGTTAAAATCTAAAACTACTTATTGCACTCGGGAATATTAATATAAAAAAATTTCATAGGCCCTGAGGGAAAAATTGAAATTAGGATTGAGCCTCCTTACAACAAACTTGTAACTCGACCTTAACAAATGAAATTTTGTGAAGAAATAGGAATTCCATGTGAAAGTTTTCTTTAGATGATTTTTTATGATTTTAATAAAGGCCTAGCGCAACAGCAACTTAATTGCGTTGAATTGTTTCGTTCAACTTTTGGTAATGAAGCGCCATAAGAAAAGATATAATTATGCTTGTGTTGAAAGTTATTTTGGAAATTTAAACGTGGTCATGCCAGCTTAGTTGACGATGGACGTTTGGGTCGACTAAAATCTGCAACCAAATAGTGCTAGATGACCATTAAATTCAGGCTAGACAGATAGTAGAGGCCGTAGGCATTTCTAAAGAGCATGTTTGTTAATTAAAGATTTGGGCATGAAAAAACTAGGTGTACGTTGGGTGCTGCGCCTGCTTCCTCATGATGAAGAACGCAATCGAATGAGCATTTCTAAAACCCTGTTTGAAACAGTTTAAGCGAAATAAAAGTGGGTGATGTTCATGGAATCGTGTTAGTCAACTATTTGGAAAAAAGATATACAACAGCGGAGGTATTATATTTCACCAGTTGAAGGCAGAAACTGTGAGAAATTGCCGCATTTGTTCCACTTGACACTCGGAGTCCAACAAATACAGCAAAACTCGAAAGACGCTACTTAAATGATAATTTTATTATACTACAAATTAAAAAGTCCTATGCTGGGTGTTCTACAGACTTGTAAAAATTTGAAACCTTCAGTTCTTCTTCTTTAATTAATTTGGCATTGACTTTTGGAAGGTTCAAAGAAATTATTAATAAATACTCTTGTAGGAAAGATTTCTTGGTCAGAGATTGACCATATTGAAATGCTATACAGCCTCACATTCAATAATACTAATTTCGGATTTGGTCCTATGTAACCAAACGCTTTAGGATTACCAGCAATGGAATTGTTACTACTTATTCGCTCTCATCAATCTGAGCTTAACTTAATTCCTCAGTTAAGATATTTATGTGCTACTTACACATTTGTCAAACACGCGCGAACGTGTCAATTTATTATTCACTCTCTTCTTTAAGTATTTATTACTAATTTGGGTCCATTACCTATCAAAATCGAAATATTGTACTTAAACGCTCTTAAATATTTAGTAAGTTACTGCCTATTTATACGAAATCGATAATCGCATTTAAGTAGGTACTAGAGACACACGAACTACGTGCATACAAATCTTGCGCCTTGATTTATCTCGTTAATTAATCAGTTCGCTATTTCGTGATGAAATCGGAGAAAAGAAATTATCTCCTCCGCAACAATAAAAATGGATCTTAAAATATTTCGAGAAACACGTACTTAAGATGCAGCTTTATAATTACGCGGTTTTGTAACCAAATTTTTTTATTCTGTTAGTTATCTATCCTGATATAGCGAAGTGTACGATTTTCAATAACGATATCTGTTTGTAAAGATTTAGTTGGAAGAAATGTATTTAATAGTTGATTGATTTTACTTTATCAGAGTATAAATTTAAAAAAATACAAATACAGGATGTTCCAATCTTCTGAAATTATAGAATTATACCTAATGTGTAAATAGTAATCAGAATTTTCAGCTAATGTAATAGACGATATAAAATATTTTTCAAAAATATTTCTAAACACACAAGGCAATCGAAAAGTAGCGATCCAAGAACCTATTTTATTCAATAGGACATCATCTACTTTATTACCTTCTATCTTCTATCTGGTTACTACTAGAACGCCTTCGAAATATATACAGGGTCTTCAGTATTGAACACCAAACTTGACCGTGATTAAATAACATTTTTGAGTAATGTTGCATATGTCTAATATTCAAAGTAAAAGAAATATTTGCAGTTCAGTTCCTCCTGCATTTGGATATTATTTTGGAGTGGTTTCTGGTACCAATATTGTTTGGTTACCATCATAATAGTAAACAAAACATTCTGATATTGTTTCTTAACTATCGATTTGAAACTTTAGAACTAAATAGCTGCTTCCAAAATGAATTACATAAAAGAATTAATGTATAGGACGTTAGTGATAATGCAAGCAACAGTTAGTGTACTAAGAAAATTGTAGGAGAATAATTTTTAAAATTAAAAATTGTGTTTATTACAGATAACCATTAACCCATAATTCGCAATTGTCTCATTTTTGAGATGTTACTGTAGCTTGACAAAAAAAAATAAAAGTTTCTCTTTACTTTGTGGCATTCAATGATACCCAGCCTGGTTATAAATATTTACTAATTTTTGTTTATTTTTAGAAAATTCTAAATAAAGCGTAAAGACCTGCTTTTACAAACTGATAGACTTCTTCGTCTTTAGCAACACCACTTTATTAGTACTCCAAGAATTAGCCGCTATTCTTTTACCTTGTCTGTAGCATTCTTGGGCCCTATTTCCAATATTAAAATCGCATAAAAAATTACAAATAACTCGTCTCATCAAGTTTCGGCGGTTGCAATGAAAATTACAACAACGTATTTCGAGTGTTGACTTTTGTAATTTTTTTTTTATTTTATATTTATGCTGATATATTATCACTTATTGTTAACATACGTTATTCATTTTCTTTAAAAGAGATATTAGCAGACACCATAATTCATTCTTTTACGTCAGTAAAATGAATGTTTCCAGTAGCACCAAATCTTAACTTTAATTTGACAAATGTTCTCGATTGTGGACATGATCGATGTTTAAATTGAACATTTAGTATGTTTCGAAGACATTGTAATACCGTATTTAGATAGATGTAATTTAATAGAGAAATAGATATATTTACATTTAGGCGATTGGGCATAAAATTATAAATATCTAGAAGTCTTTCTAAAAATTGAAGTTAAAAACGTATAACAGTATGCAAGCCGTTCCATTTAAAATAATAAAGTAGGTAGCCGATTCGCTAGTTTTCGATCATTCTATATACAGGGGTTTCCTTTTTTTTAATTTAATTTTTTAAGAACACTCTCTATGTTATCAGAAAATTAAACTGAGCTTCAGCTCTGTAGCATTTGTCACTAAGGCATTTTAATACCGAAAACAATGGTGTAAAAATCTTCAAGTAACTATCATCATTACTTACGTAAATGAAAATATGGATAAACAAACAAATAGATCACATCCATCTAATAAATCCTAAAGTACCGAGTTATTATCTAATCTACTTATAGATGACAATTTCACAGTTTCATCTTTGCATATCGCATATCCTTTTTTAAACCGCTAGAAAAATACTTATCTTCCGTCTAATTCGATTACGTGTTTAATATAGGAAATGAAATAAAAATAACGTTACGCAAACAAATCTGTAAGCACGATAGCGAGCGCATCGATCTTGACATTGCGATCAACAAGGTTGGGCTCTATATTAGTGATGGAAGGAAAAAAATGAGACGAAGATAAGTGGCATCAATTTATTTTACGTTAGTTTTTACGAATTTCTGGAAAATGTATAGAGGAAGAAAAATCCACCGTGACTGTGCGATTCGCGGTATATGAAAGGGTGTGCCTTTGGATCTTACAATTAGTCAATGTAGGTATATTACTTGTAATTAAAATTGCGTCGATACGTGTGTTTATCAGATAACTTTCTGATTAAATTAATTTGTAAATATTTTGCAAGAAAAAATCATATATCCTGTACGGTTGTGTGTAGTCCATGAATGAGTAACAAACTAAATACTCCTAATGTTTATATCCTGCTTTAAGTGCTGGATGTTCAAGGAATTAAAATTTTAATTTTAGGAAACGAAAACCATCACAGAACCGCTAAAACGTCGATATTTCCTTTGTATTTATTCCGCATTCTATGTAAACAATGTCAACCTTAGAACATACAGTTTGTTGAAATTATATATATATATATTATTTTATATCTGCGAGAGCTTCGAATTGTCTTGGGTTGTACAAAAAAATGTTTGTTTGCCAGTTTCGACGTTAAATAGAATGGTACAGTGCAAGAATTTACGTTAAGCAAGATGAGGTGTTACCTCATTAACAACTTAAAAGTTAGAAGTCATTTAAATGAAGTTTTCCCAAACTATTGCATAAAAAGGTGAGGTTGCCACGATCACCACATCTTGTGATTTTTTTTAGAGATTCATGAATTCAATGTCAGGTTAGGTTACACCCCGGTGTTAATTGTGCATTCTTTAAACAATGATTTTGTTCAAATAAAAGAAGTGTATTAAAATTTCGTGTTTCTTCTATTAAAAAATGTTTCTAAGAACAGTTATATAAAACATGTTTTCATACATCGTACAACTTGAATGAACACGCTGTAGAAAGCTCACTTCAACATAGTAAAGTATCATTTTGCAGACTCTGTGCAGTTAAACCGCATTGTGAGTTAATTTATATACTTTCCTCTTTAGTAGCAGAATATCACTTTTGCGTATGTTGAATTTGCGGCTTTGTGAATTTCGATAAGTTTATCACATTTTAGTCAGATCTTTTTTGTGGAATGCAAATAACATGAACATGACACGAGAACATAGGTTTCAATTTTCCATTTTTTTACTAATTGTTGATTGCAGATCAACTAGGCGCATGACTTTCAGCGACTGTACAGAGTTATTTGGATAAATTTTAGTAGAAAAATCAAATTATTAAAGCATTGGTGACACGGTAGATTAAACAAAATTTTCAATGCTTCAATACTCTTCGAGTATCCGAATATTATCTCCAACAAATGATCCAATACCACAGCAAAATTAGAATAATAAAACACCCTAACTATCTCTGGAGAACTTAGTGCAGAATTGAGCAACATGATCTGACCACTTTAAAAGCGGATCAATTATAACGCCAAGTAATTTCACTGAGAGAAACCAACAGCAAATGTGGGTCCATCGCGTAAGTGCAAAACAGAGCCTTCTTTACATTTTTCGATTTGAAACCAGTTTATTTTCTTTTTTGAAGTAAATCAGAAAAAGCATAGGTCCAACGACCGATTCTTGAGGAACTCCAGTGATCATACACGCCGATTTAGAAATACGGTTTTGGAATACTATCCTCCCGTTTTCAGAAAATTAAGAAAATATTTAAATACGAATTAACACGTTACTTAAAATCAATTTAATTTGTTGACGTCACTGATCATGATAGATAAACACTTTAATTATCAATTAAATTAATTGGTGGTTAAAATCACTTTCACAACTGTCAATATCAAGGTGAATAAAGGAGGTAGCTATTATTTACATAAACCTAACAAGAATTTTTTTAAACAGAAATCACGAATTAAATTTTAATTCTAGATTAACTTAATTCAGAGTTAAAAAGCATTCTGGAAACCGCGAGTATGATTATAGTCCTTCTATTAGATGTAGATATTCAAATTTGAAGTGATTATTGGAATAACGGAGTAGTTTAAGATTTTTTTTCACGTCAGACTGATTTCTTTATTTTTCATATTTCTACATATAAGCGTATGTGCTTGATACGAAAAATAAATATAGAGATGAATAATTTCCATTAATCTCTCAATTAAGATAACGTTTTCCAGCCGAATGCAAAAGTGGTTGTACACGAGTATTTGGAAAAGACCCCGATTGAAATGGAATTTCGAAGCATTTAATAAATATTTAATCATCCTTATTAGAAAGTTGTAGTGTGGTTATTTTAAGATAACAAATTTAAAAATAAATTGCCTGTCCATTACATTCGACATTTTGAAAAACGGAGCAAATCTCGTGCAAATCAGCAGCAGTCTATACAACAGAAGAGTTGAGTTTAAGGGAAGGGCGCAGATAGAGGGTCAGAAAGGTGGGTGTGTCGCGGATCTCGGGAGAGCAGGCGGGCCAAGATGGCCGCCGCCACCTGTATTGATCTGCGAGTCTGTACCTGGCATCTCCATGGCTACACATCACACACAGACACCTGCCCGGGTTACGGGATCCGCGGTCTCACACCGTCCGAAAAGAGAATAAAGAGGACAGACAGTACCTGTGCCTGTATATTACGCATACGTATATTTATATCTACTACATAATGCACTTGTATGCGGCAGAGTTGTATTGGATATTATTCTCGTCAGATTTGAATAGACAGTTACGTTTTTACTTGTGTAACTATTTCTATTTAAGATGAACGAAATTGAATTATATTAAGATGAAATTAATCAATAAAGAGAAAATAGATAGGTGTATGTAGAAAAGAAAATTACACAAACATTTACGGATAAAGAATGGATTATTAAAAGTCCATAAAAGGTTGCTATTCTCTTTAAATGTTTTTTGATATGGACGGTTTACTTCTAAAAAATATTTTCTCCGCAGGTAAACGAAATTGAGCTTGATTACAATATGTTTTAGTGGATGTTTAGCATTAAAAGCTATCAACAATGAATTTAAACAATTTAATTTGTAAATTTAAGTGCTACCACAGACTATCGATTTTTAGTTGTTCAATTCGCAATTAGCACAGTCAATTGACTTGAATAATTCGAAGTTGAAAAGATCAGAGAAAAATTTGATCATTTGAGTCATAATATATGTTTCCAACCAAAAACTGTCGAAGTTCATGTATATGTATCGTAGCTTCTGTTACACTAGATAGGGGCTTTTCTAGTATTTCCTTATCCTCTTCATCCGCAGATACTCCTTTTTCAGCTTGGTTGTCCTCCGTCACTTGAGAAACGATAGTTGCGTCAGTTATCTCGCTATACGCAACCACATCTTGATCCACGTTAATCTTCATACGAGATTAATGGATCAGAAGTTGCTTCTTAAAAATTATCGACAGGTTTCTTCTACATTTACTCCTTCAGCTTCTGCATTTACAAATCGCGCCCCATGAAAACATTTCATAATGGTTTTCTTAGAAGGTTTGCCCCATGCCTGCTTACATATTCGTGAAAAATCGAGAATGTTGAGATGCTTAATGCCAAAGTCGTTTTTAACCAACAAACGCCTGTAGGAATGTTTAAGGTTTCTAATTATGCCTTGGTTTAGATATCGTATTGGCAGGAAATGACCTTCACATTGTCAACAGAACGGAGAATCTCTCGTTTTTCCTTTCCAAATTTTTTGTCCAGATTCAGAAGCCATTTTTCAAAAATGTCGTCGGTAATCTACGCATTTTTGTTCGATTCGCAATCCAGAAGCTTAGATTTTACGTCCTTAAAACATTGTACATTGGCCTATTTGCTGATCATTAATTACACGCAGCTTTTGATTTGTATTTAGCGTAATGCTATAAAAGTAATCGAATGAAAAATTTGAATTATCCAAAATAAAATTGGAATTATCCACGATTTTTTAGCATTGTTTTAATGCGGAATCTTAGGGACCGGGCAAAAATTTTTTTTTGCTTCGAATGACATTACATAACACGTTATCGACTAAGTATTTACGCAGAAAAGCTAATTTCTAGCGTTGTTTTAAAATTAGGTTCCTTTTTCAAGATAGCAAATATTGAAATTTACTCAAAATTCCTATTAGTTGAGGAAGAAGTAGAAATAATAGACAAGTCGGAAAATGGCTATATGAAATGATGCAAATAATACCCAGTTGCAATTATCAAAAAAATATATTATCTACGTGAGTCTGTACTTGGATGAACCCAGAAACTTGATTTCGTATATTTCTCATTTGGCTACAAATAAAAACGCAAATAAGATACATTATTTTGGAAAACATCTAAATTTGCGTATCATGTGATAAATTAAATAATTTACTGTCAAGAGTGTTCACTCTGATTAGTAATAAAGTTATTAGCTGTATGATAAACCTGTCTTCGGATAAAACAAAACAATTTGGCTACTGGAAATCGGCCGATTTCATATGAAGGTTTACGCTAGATCATTTTTTACAATTTTAGCAAAGGAGTGAAACGGCAACAATGCCTCAAATCGCTTCGTTTAACTTTTGGCAAACTAAACACATCGGAAAAGACAAACAGTCTTTTTTATTATTATTATTATTTTATTTTATTATTA
Source organism: Oryctes borbonicus (assembly GCA_902654985.2). Taxonomy (NCBI): domain Eukaryota; kingdom Metazoa; phylum Arthropoda; class Insecta; order Coleoptera; family Scarabaeidae; genus Oryctes; species Oryctes borbonicus. The sequence continues at coordinate 7,057,073 of LR736861.1, read as the reverse complement.
GTTTGCAGGATTCCCTTGTGCTCGTGTTTCCGTTAATGATGAATTTCGTGAACGTCTACCAAAGTCATCGATGGTGTGCAACATGATTCAAGAGGATTGACCGATTGGGCATCCTTAAACTGCAACACAGTAGATTTTTCATTTTTTCTTCGCTTTGTTTTTTTTTATTTAATTTATTTTATTTATATCATAGTATCCGACCGAAGCGATTGATTTTAATCTTTTTTTGAAGAGAAGGCTAAGTAGGGCTTATGTATCTAAGGATCACATGCCTATTAAGGGCACCTCTACTCTAATTCAATATACTTGTTCAAACCATTCATAAAGTGCAGTAGTAACATTCTACTGATTGATAGCACATTTTTACAGTTAAGATAAGATAACAAAAATGTATAGAACTAGCTAATATTTAAAGTGACGAGTTTTATAAATTAATACATAGGCAAGAAAAATCATTGCGGAATAATATAGCAACGCAATGTATTTGCTTGCAGCACAAGCAATATGCATAGTAGAAAAGACCACAACCATCCTGTCCATTGTTACATGACATGTTTGGATGCTTGAAACAATTATCTAAAAAACATTTCCATGTACAACAATATACGTTTTTCGATTATGTGTCAATATTTAATTATGCAACGCTGATCATAAATTTTCTTCGAAGCGACAAACACAAAACTGCCCAAATCGCTTAAAATTCAGAGCTGATACGGTTGTTACGAAATTTCAGTGGAAAAATCGTTCTGAGGTCAAACTCACGAACACGATACTACTTCTATAGAGGTGTTGGATGTGTTTATTGGACGTCCGTCGCTAGCGCTTTTCCCAAGGTAATAAATACGCTATGTACTGTATGTCTGACGGTGCAGGCTACGTGAATAAAAAGACCCATGTTCTAGCGTACACATGAATATTTAACTTTCTGATATAAAAGCGTCAATCGCGTCGAGACAACGTATTTATGACATCAACGAAATCGTTTTCTATCAAAACAGAAAAATATGTACATGGATAATCCAGTAGAGGTACGTGCTGTTTTCCGTATGCATTTCTGGTAACTATGTATGTATATTCTTCTCCATGATTTCTGTAAAATGTCAAGACTTCTTGTCGCTGTGAAGGAAAACCTATTGCGATGATACAAGCACATATTTCACTAAACGTAAAATTTTTTTGCAATGAACAAACTTTTCAACGAGAACCTTATTTCAATGAAACGAATGATTACTTCAGTCAACAAAATATGCTCGAGTTTGATAAGCGTTCTAACTCTGTCGGTTACAAATCTAAAACAAACTACAAAGGAGAGGTTTCTTGCAAATTTTGAGATTTCACATTTGGTAATGGTTAATCCATTTTTTTTTTGCACAATCAAGGAAAAGGAAGTAGGTGTTCTAAAGCAACTGAGTTCACAGATGTAGCCTCTTTTAATATACTAATATTAAGTAATTTATGGTAAAATCTATTTTTTAAATTTTAATTAACGGAAAATAAAAGTGAGGCTAGGTGGCATTTGCAATTCCTATTAGATATTCCAAGTTGAGCAAATAATTTTGCAACTTTAACATTTAAAACTGCTTAAGTACAAGCTTATAATATTCTAGACATTTATTTGATTAAAATTATATTTCTTTAACAATATTTTTTTAATTTTTTTTGTTTATGTAGATTTAAAACTATTCTGATGCAGATGCAGAATAAATCTACGACTTACGGATTCTGCATTATGTAAGGGCGCAATATATTGGTGTTAGGTCGTTATATTTTCCTGTAAGTAAATCACATTTTAATTCATTTTGGCTTCGTTTTGTTCGGGCAGTAACAGTCTTTTAGCTGTTATTTCTAGATATTTAAGTTTAGAACCTCGAGAAGACCTTGATATGTCAGCATTGACACAATTCAATACTTGCTAAGTAGTAACAGTATTATTATTATTATTATTATTAATTGCATCTGGAATTAGCGCTATTAAAAGTATATAATTGATAGTATACAAAGCAATATTCTTATAGAGTGCGGATCTTGGAAACCATAAGAGACATTAAAAATCTGATGATGATGTTTTTCATTCTCTCTTCTATTTCAATAGAATTATCAGATATGTCGGAAATATAGGATAGTATTGAGATTTTGATTGTTTTTAAAATTCGATATAATTCAGTTTTTATAGATAGGGAGATAGATGGATAAATAGATACATTTAAGCACAAAGACCCAAGAATCTTGCTGTATTTTGCTGATTTAACAAAAGAATGAATTTTAATATTTACGTTTGTTATAGATTGCGAGTGAAAAATCATATAGTGAGTTTTGGGCAAGTTTATATGCATCCTATTACTGATCAAACTTTACAAACAGCTGTTCAACACGAACACGCAGCTTGGCGAAATCCGGACCCATCACTACTGCAGGTGTATCATCGACGAACATTAGTAAGGAGTAATTCATAAATTTCACAATACAATCTATAAACAATATAAAGGGAATCGGTCCCAAGATGGAACCCTGAGGAATTCTCTACCACTGTGTGACTCAACCATCTACTTAACATTGCATATTCAAAAACTTTGGACGATGAGAACCAAAGTGAAATTGGACGGCAATTTCATAAGCAGGTAGTAGACTCTTTTTATGTATCGCGTGGACCACTTATGTTTTTAGCAGCTCGAGAAAAACACTTCGTTCAAAAGACAATTTAATTAGTTGAGTCAATGGCTCAATAACAAACATCGCGCTCTGCTTCGCCAATTTACTGAGTATGCCGTCATGGCGGGACTAGTCTTATTTTTTAATTGGTGGATTATGTTTAGAGTTTCGATTGAGTAAATGGAAATACACACATGCTGGTACAGATAGCATCAACAAGAGTACAGTCCACGGCAGCCGTCACCTGACAGTGAGACATAATTCTTTTTGGGCCAATAACAAAAAAATTATTTAAACTTCAATGGCTCGTCAATTTTGACATCATCAACCAATAAACTTATCCTAGCAGTATAATGGTCATAGCAGCAATAATAAAGTAATTCTATAATGAAATAACACAAAGTAATAAAGTGCTTCAAAAATCAATGGGAGTGCTTGAAGGAATGCAGTTGATGTCTTCGTGGTGGTCAATGAAATATGCTAATTCAATTTTTTTTTTAATTTCGAATCCTCAATTAGCCAAAATCTTTTCACAAATATGGAATGAAATGACACGTAGATTGAATTATGGAGATTCGTGTAGCTCCAAAATTGGCCAAGTAATTGTGTTAAGGCTTGAATGCTTATTTCATTTACGTCTACCTCCATGCTTAAAATTGCCAAGGTTGTTTTTCTCGAAAGAACAACATTTTGTCCTAGTTACATAGCCGCTTGGAGAAAATTGCAAGATTTAATAAAAATAAGTTAAAAACACATAAGCTTATCCGTTTAAAAAAGTTAAATTTCTAATGTTACAGAAGTGAACAAATTTTAGAGTTGGCGTAAAAATTTAGTATTGCATCGGTGTAATTTATACACATCATGACATTCTTGTATTTCAAGGCAACATGTCTACGCAAATTAAAGCCGAGATAGACGCTGTTCATAGGGGCTCAGCAACATCATTCGCCACAGTGGAATTTTGAGAGTTGAATTTAAACGTGGTCGTATCAACTAAGTTGACGATGAATGTTCGGGACAGCCAAGAACTGCAATCACTACCGGTAACATTGAAAAAGCTCACCAAATGGTGCTAGACGATTGTCGAATTAAGGCCAAAGATATGGCAGAGGCAGTGGACATCTTGAAAGAACATATTTGTCATGTATTGACTGAAGATTTAGGCATGAAAAAGACTATCCAGGCAAGTACTCGATCAGGGCCAAAAATGTTAGTTTAGGCGAAATAAGTCGGAGGTTTGGCATCGATTAATAACTGTAGGTAAAACTTGGATACAGTAATACACTCCTCAAGCCAAGGAGCGGCCGAAATAGTGGGCCACAGCTTACGTCGTTGAATTTATCTTTCAACGGCCTATTAGAATCTCCAAAAACGTAACGGGGTAATCCATTTAAAATAAAAAAGTTGGGTATTTTTTTTTGACTCACTCTGCATAGTTACGGAAATGGTTTTACATTCCTCCAGGTGTCGCCGTTTTTAACCAGAGCAATGTGCTGATTTAGAAAACAAAACAGTTTTGCAATATCCCATAATTTTTTTGACACTGCTATATCTAGCATTAAACCATGTAAATGCTCTTTAACTTTAATATCACTTAAGATGTATTTATTTTTTTAATATAAAAAATGATAATAATAATGATCTGCTACGTATAGTGATACCAAAACTCTCACATGAGCATTCGAGTAATATCTTCTAGGGTGTATTGAAAGCATATGCAAAATAAAAGCGAGTCACACACACATGGAAAATACAAATTTAGAATCATAAAATGTTATCCATACTGTATATACAAGTTTATATATCATTTTTTACGATACTTAAAATCAACCGCGCTCTTTTTACTTTTTCGAAACATTTTTATTATTTTATTATTATTATTATTATTATTATTATTATTTTTATTATTATTTTATTTTTATTATTATTTTATTTTATTTTATGTTGTGTTTGAGAACATAGTACTGAAGTAGATTTATAAATTATCGGTTGAATTGAAACGCGCGCAGCGAGCGCATTTATCTAGCAACGGCATTCATAGGGCAACTGGAATGCTTCGACAAATTGATGTTACAGCACAGTTAAATGTATCACAAAGTATGATAAGTAGGGTGTATAATCGATATCGACAAACTGGATCTGTGGAAGAAATAACTCATACATACAAGTAGATCGCGAGCCATGTTTCATTGATTCTTCCCTTCAATAAGAAATGCGCTGTTCAATGCGGTAGGAGTAAACGTGGCACGCAGAACCATACTTAATCGACTCCATGAAGAACACTTAAGATCATGAAAACCATGGTGATCAGTTCCCTTAGAAAAAGTCCATCGGAGCAATCGTTCAAGATGATGTCGAGAAAGGTTGCATATAGATATAGACGAATCCAGAATCATATTGAATAGTGCAAAAAGACCATGAATACTGGTTGAGATGACATCGTTGAGGATTGCTTGTACAATTTAGAACCAAACTCTTGGTTTTCGAACAATAATGCTTTATTTATTGCCATTATCGTTTCGTTCTTCCGATCTAAATCCAATAAAATATGCGCGAGATATGTTGAAAACAATATTGAAATATGACGACCCCCGACCAACAACTTTAGAACAATTAAGAGCAGTTTTATCTAACATTTGGGACAGTTTACTGCAAGCTTCAATTGACAGATTTATTTTAAGCATGCCATAACGGGTACAGGATGTAATTCGCAATCATGGCGGCCATACACATTATTAATTATACAATCTGTATCTTATAAGTTCTAATGTTTTCTGTTTCTTTTTTTTTTATTTCCTTTTGTTTTGTATATATATTTTTCAATGTTTATTTAAAGTGGTATACGCTGTACGGTACAAATAACCACGATCGGTAATAATTTCAAATTTAAATGATTTGAAATGGATAATTTTTTTTTGTCGAAGGTGTCGTTACTTAACGGATCGAAATGATTCCGCAAAGCGAAACCGTTAATTCCCCATAACAGAGTAGGGCAATATGTCTTTTTGTTGGCTCGATTAGTGCCATAATAAACACCCTATTTGAAAATGAATTGATGTTGTGGCCTCAATATTCAACAACGTATTCATGATGTATAGGGTCCCTTTGAAAGATGAGTTCACTCTGGTACAATGGCAGGGGTGGTACAGATTGTTACACCGTATTGACTATGAGCGTATATAAACGTAGATTGCCGTCGACATAGGAGGGCTGACTCCGCGATCTCACAATAGCCCATGTGAAAATGGCACGTGATGCGGTTTAGAAGAGCCCGACGAAAAGTCAGGTGTCTGTCTGTCTACACCAATATCATCATATATTGTAGAGACGTAAAATCACATTGTGTGCGAGGAGATAGGTATAAATGTACATATATGCGCTGCAACAGTTATATGGCAACTTTGAATCGATTTCGATTAGCGTAACGAAAATGAAACATTTAGTCTTGCGAAAATGCTCCCGTATTACGCAGTAACGTTGTCGTTAAACGATGACTAAATCTACAACGTTAAACTTATGATAGTTTTGAAGAATTAGGTTAAAAGTCTTCATATTTTCATTGTCGGTAATCGTAAACTTTTCTAAGAATAAGCAAGGAAAGAAATAATTAAACCGCATCTAATTATTAGCATAACTTTAATAAATTCCTTAATAGCGCTGTCAGTTTACATTCTTCATTTCCAATCTGAAACTACCCGTGAATCATAATCGATTACGCAATAACACGTCCATGACATCCAATCTCCCCATCACGTAACCTACGTATACCTCAATTTATGTAGCAAAAACAATTTTAAACTTATAATGATTTTTAGTTGTTGAAGAAAAAGTGAAGTAATCTTTTCGGTTTTTTTCTCGCATCGTACGAACGTATTTAACATGCATCTGCACTTAAATTAATTGTCTATAGGTAAGATCTATTCCAAATGCGGTAATTTAAGCTTGTATGCCTATCATTATGTTTTCTAAGAAATGCTAATTGAGACAAACGTAAACATAGAGATATATGATGAAATTAAAAGCTTTCGTTTGCCACTATAAAGTTTTTAAGATAATTTAATAGAGGGAATGAGATAAAATGTTTAAAGAATGGGAAGTTTTGGCTTTATATCCACCAATGCTAATTTCATTTTATCACAACTATAACATTTCGTTCGGATTATAAACCTGAGTAAAACGAGAAAAGAAGAATTTTGGCTTTATGTCCACCAATGC
>LR736861.1:6955564-7050199 GCA_902654985.2 Oryctes borbonicus | reverse complement strand
ATTTTGGCTTTATGTCCACCAATGCTAATTTCATTTTATCAGAACTAGAACATTCCGTTCGGATTTATAAACATGAGTAAAACGAGAAAAGAAGTGAACATGTTTATCTTTTTATTTGCAAACACAAAGATTGTACAATTTTTTTTAGTAGTTCGTTAGAAAGTTGGTATTGATAAGATAAGTTTGGGTTAAAATAAAGCAGACTTCATTTCAAATAAGTGGTGTATTCAGTAGTCAACGATAAACTGCTTTCAATATATAGTAATAATTAACTTCGTTAATATTCAATTTTTCGTCGTCATAATATATTCGATGTAAATAATCTATGTGGTCTATATATGTTGAAAATGCATCGACCTAACATATTTGCGAGCTGCTTGTGAGCTTGTGGTGACAGTAGATGAAAGTACGGTATTAAGCGTAAATACGTACATTACGACACCTTCTTTGAAGCAAATATTAAAATTCTAATGGACGACTATTATCCCAGTAATCACCGCTATTAATTTTCGAAATCGCTGACATTCTAATTAACGAGGAAGTTGTAAAATTGCACTTAAGAAATATTTCTTTTAGAAATTATCGATGTTCCAATAGAAAAACGATTATATACGTACATCCCAAAGAACACTTGATTGCTGGGGATAAACGTAGCAAGTGAAAAGCAAACTAGATAGAATTCACATTTACCGCATAAAAAGTCTTTGGTTTTAAGGTTTAATGTCTTAAAGTTAAGCTTAAGCTTAAGATTTGTAATGATTGTTGCGTAACGTAATTTAGTCTTAAGGTTTAATTTATCGCTTAAGAAAAGTATTCCCGATATCAAGGAAACTGTATGCTACTTAACATAGTGATAAGTAATTCAAATTGATTGATATGGTTGCAAATTAAACCGCAGAAGGTCTTGGAATTCGTTTATTGAATCTTGCTGGCAGGATAATACAATTGAAACACTATTCTTGTCGCAGAACTTATCCGTTTATATTTTGAGTTACTTAAAAATAAGCTATAGAAAGCATTCGATATACAAGTGCTGCATCTCCTATACTTTGATGCGTTTTTTCTTTACCGAATATAGAGATGAAAGGTGTTACTATAACGTAAAAATCAACACATTTCCGATGCGTGAAATTTTACTGAAAATGAATTCTTCTCTACTTTATTTTTATGTTAACATAACACCTAGTTCAGTTACGAATCAAAGCATTGAAGACAATATTCAAAAATATAAAAGATTTTACTTTATACTTTGGCCTATACTACTCCTCGTATTTATTTGAAATTGGAAAATTAAATTGAATTCGATACTTTGGAATTCCAAAAAATTCGAATTTTATCAAGAGTCCTGATATAAACACTTTCTTGAGTGACCAGAATACGTAGTTAGAAGAAAAAGAACAGAATTGAATTAAGGAACTTGAAAAATAAAGTTCGTTCTACTCCTTGCGTTTGAGATGTTAATGTTATCGAGGAATCTCTACTAAATTTTAGCATTAATCAACGAAAATCAGGGATAGGAGATACTTTGTAAGATAATGTTAAAAACGTTTGCAAAAGGAAGAATGATAATGGATTTTAGAACTGAAATTTATTGATTGGAGTCGGGGCCCGCAACATTTTCTTTTTTATTTTATTTTATATATTTTATGTGCTTCACATTCAAAGAAACACACGAGATAGCTGACGTTGGAGATTTAATATGCATATTTAAAAAACGTGCCTTAGCTCTAAATGTCACCCAATAAATTAACATTAATAATTTTACATCTAACATAACATACGAAGGGAAATGTTCGCATCAGATCATACTTGTCAAATCTAATAATTTTTTTATTAAGCCGCAACCTATGTGGAAGTCGCACAAACGGATTACTTCCCACAAATTTTTTTTTGCCGCCCTCTTAACAATAACAACCCATACAGATACGTATGTGTATTATATAGGTATGTGTTTATTACCATGGTTACCATGGAGACCTTACTCTACCCACGAACAATTTCGTTATTGTCAGTGATTTTTCTCCCGCATCGTGATTTTTAACTTTTAAATTTATTCTTGTCAATAAAACGTGGGGAATAAATTTAAATTACTTTAATGTCTCCTATCACAAGAAAAAGGATTCGTTTGAACGGCTTACCTCGTTTTGAATATCTTGTAATCCATCCCTTTGCACAAAAAAAGAAGGTCGATTAGATTAAGTGGTCCTTTTTATATATGTATGTTCGTAGCACAGAATCACAAAGAGTAATGTTTCTTGCTAGATGAAGAAAGAATAATCACTTTATCGTTTTGCTGGGCTGTGGTTTACTTTATCACACCGTTTATTTTTCTCCTCTTTAGCAGAAGAGTTTGTCACTTGAGTAATCTGACAATGATTCAGATGAACAAGAATCTCGAGATTTTCTCTGTACCTACACACTCCTTTAACGCGGAGTATAGAATGAGTTATAAAGATCGTTCGTTCCTCGAAGCTTGTTCTCCGGGAACGGTTTCTCATTGGCTCTCGGGCGTATAGGAGGGGTACAGGTAAGAGAGAAGAACGCGGTGTCCTACCAACGTACCAACTTCTACAGTACCACGTTTACTACGAATTGAGTTATCGCCAACATTACACGTACACACACATATATGTGTATCTCTGTCTCGCTCCTTTTTTTTTATTTTTTCCTGTTTTTGTTTAACGGAACCTTAACGTCATTTTTCTTTATTGATACATATACATTATAGACATCGTGGTCGCAGCTATGTGTGACAGAACGATTGTAAGTTGAGTAAACAAATAAAAATGCCGTAAGAAGAAAATACTTATATTGTGACTCGTTTTTGTTTAGAGATTTTATGCAAGAAATTAACATGTTTAGCAGTTAACTGCCCATTGCTTCTTCGAGGAGCCATTTCGTTTGTAGCAATCGGAATTATGTTAAGCAAGTACCTAATTAGATGCGTCTATTCAGCACGATGCATTAAGTTTGTCTTTGCGTATATTAATCCAAGACAAAATTTTTTCCATACATGAAGGAAGGTTTAAAATTTAGAAATGGTTGAATTTCCCAGTTAACGGTTTTTTCGCTGTAGAATGCAGCTAAATCCTACCTATACAGGTGGTTAATTTTTATCGCATGAAATATATTTTTTATCACTTGAAACACCTGGATATTTTTTTCTCCTACTCCTTATATTTTCTATTAACTTTTTTAAATTTGCCATATCTTGCTAATAATGAAAGATGTACAATTATAATGTTTTAAATCGAAACCATAAAACTCCTTGTTCAAAATACCGTGAGTTATCCAAGAAATTGAATAATTCTCAGCTAAATTACAATATTTTGAACAAATACCTCTATGCAGAGGTATATTCGATTTTGAGATAAAAATTTAACTTATTAGGAAATTATGTTATAATTGAAAGAGACGCCATTGCATTATCTTTTTTATTAAGAACAAAAATTAACGAAAACAATAGAATTTGCAACAATTCAAAATTTTAATTTTGACATAAAACATCTTGCCACATTTGTGGCAGACTACTTATTTAGATCATCTTGTTCTAAATTTTAAAAAATGACATTTCTCAAGTCAATGAAAATAGAGATTGTTCAAATGATTTTATTAAAGATACTCTACAAGAAGTTTAACAGCAATTTGAGGATTGTTCTATTACAAGAGCGTTGTGTCAAGATTTTATATAGTTCTCGTTTCGAAATAAATAGTTTCAGATATAGCTATAGACTCTAATGCCAACAGAAACATATAGCTTAGTACGGAAAAATTGGTAGTGGTCGGCCTAAGAAGCGATCCTATACGAAATAATTGAGAATGTCGTATTATGTTCTAACAAACTGGTATGTCGATAGGTAATTCTAAAACGAGACTTGTATTAATTTAATTATAAAAAAAATTATTGAAATTCATCGTTCTCTCAGATTAACATTTTGTGGCAACCTTTTTCCACAGACGAAGCATGGTTTTATTTCAGTAGATATGTTAATTCAGAAAAAATGATGATGTGACATGCTGCAAAAACAGCGTTGAAATACCACTTCATCCTCAAAAAGTTGGTGGTCATGAGACGAAGGCGAACAATCGTTCCCAATTTTTTTAATGGAACGTAGACTGCAGTGAGATATCAACAGGAAATGTCCATTATCAGTTAACTTAACGCAGAAAAAATAATTGGTTATTTTTAGCAGGACGGAGCTAGAGCGCATAAAGCAAGGCATACAATTGAGCTTGTTTGTAGTTTTTAAATGTATGGTGTTGTTTTCAACCATATGGAGTGTTGAATATATTTAACAAACGAAGTTGGGTGAGTCAACCAATTTCTGGTTGACTCGGCGAATTTTTTCTCCCAGAGGTGGTGCTTAACCTGTCCCACTGCGACCTTTTCACATCTACTGTGGTTCTTCTTTCCTTAAATCAATTACATTAGCTTTGCTCTCTTCGCTAGATTTAGCAGCTTTGTGATTGATCCCTCTACACAGGTGTCGGCTTTTGGGTATTCCGTTTTAGAGAGCCCACTTTTGAGAACCGTACTCCTGCCAGTCGCACAGCACATGAATGGTAGTCTCTTCTTCTGTCAGGCCCAGATTTTTCATGTGCTTCTTGAGCATACAGTGTGCTGTTAGCAGGCCCACTATTGTTCTAACAAATTTCCCGTCTCTGCTTAGTAGGTCAGCTGTAAATGTAGGCCTGTATCCGATCAGAAAATGCTTGTCCTGTCTCTGACCTGGAATACTCTTCCACCAGTCTTGAGATTTCTTACGTTTTCATTGTTTAGTGGTTGCTTTAACTACCGTATATGCCATTCCCACAGAGTGCATTAGGAGATTTTCATCACTTGACGAGTCTGGTCCGGGTCTTCACATTCTTTCGATCTCCTTCATGTCCCGGTACCCAGGCCAGGGTCACCTTAGTTCGACTTCTCAGCCTATTGAGCGCATTCATGCAGTCCCACACCACGTCTTCGCCTGTGTGGAGTCTAGCGCTTTTGTTACTGCCTGACTATCTGAACAGATAGCAATAGATCGATAGTTGCCTGCTTGATGGTCTAATTCTTCTCAAAATACCCCAGCACTGCTATTATTTCGGCTTGAAATACTGTGGTGCTTTGAATTAGGCTTAATGATTTAGATATTTTTGGTCTACTCCCATAAATCCCAATTCCGACTTCATTCATTTATAGGTAGGTCTTTCTTCTATTCTCCTCTATCCAGTACATAACCGTTTTATAATACTTGTCGAAGCTGTATTTGTGACTGATGGCGTCACTGGGTCTGTTAGTTATTGGCCTCGCCTTGAGTTCCTTTAACAGTTTCTGATAGTTTGCGCCATGCGATTTAATTATAGGAGGTTGGCCTGGTCTCTCCTTGGATGTATACATGTAGCAGTTCCAGGTTTAGGATGACTTTCAGAGCAACTGTTGGCGTGATTTTCATGGCCCTCGTGGCCTGCAGATATCCGCTTTGTTGCCTCTACCTGCGATGATTTCATCCACCATACCACCGATCTATATGTTATTATTGGTCTGATTACCTTCATGTATCAAATTTGGGCCTAATCCTCACATTTTTCCGCACACCATTCTACATATACCTAAGGCAATAGTAGATTCGTTGGAGGTTTTAATGATGTGAGGCAAGCGTACGAGTCTATTCCACATATAGATATTTTCCACAGTCAATTTTAAGGAGTAGGCAAACTTCTCAAGATAAAGCTATGAGTTGTACTACGTGTGCACAAATTTCACTTTATTTGAGTTCTCTTTGAAGTACTGAAAATTTACTCTAATAGAATAGATCGATTCCAGCTTGATTAAAATATTGACTAATAATTTTTTAGTACACGGTAAGTTCTGTAAAATACATAACTTAGAAGTTAAGTCTAAATCTATAAAAAAATCCATAAATCAAATTTTGAATTATAGTTTTTGTCGCGTGATACCAAGCCATACCTGCTGCGTATATGTAAAATTTACGAATGAACGGTTGCATTTTTGACTCATATTCAATTTATTTTTCTGAACTACCTATATTCTCTGTTGCATTCATGTTATCTCACCTTTTGGACGTTGGATCTTAGTTAGAATTGAATGTATCGCGTAGCAATAGCAACAAGAACTTGTTTACAAAACATTGGGCCGGGTAAATCTTCTTAACAATCATAAAGACAAACAATGATAACAGTGACCGAACCTGTGATAATAAAATATTAATTTTGCTTTTGCAAATTTTGAAAAAAACGTTGAAAAAAATTTTGCTAAAATGCTAATAAAGAATTTACAAACAAAAGAAAATAAAACAAGAATAAGGTTGGTTTGGAATTGTTTCAGTAAACAATTATCGTTTCTCTCTTTTGTGGGGTAAAACTGCTATTACTATAGTATGCCGCATCTAAATGAAAGAAAGAATTTATATTTATAATTCTTCTTATTGCGGGTAAATTTATTATATTATTTCTTATGAAAGAGTAGACCACAGTAAAACTAACAACAAGATGAATTAGGAAGATACGGCCTAAATAAAAATTTTATTGAAAAGGTTAAAGATAATATAGGATACAGTTTGCGGCATACTTAAAAATTCCTGGAATAAGAGATAAATATTAAATAAGAAGTTTCCAATTAATGATCTCCCAATTATATAAACCCTTTTGCGGCCAATATTTACCTATCGGTACTAGCAGAGCAAGTTTGGAGATTTTACCCGGATTAGTTATACCGCTTTGTATAGTTTGCATAAATTAATATATAATATCTTGTAAATATTGCTCCAGAACAGAATTAGATAAGATATGCCGCCTAATGAAATTATGTAAATACATTCCATTTATGACGATTAATTATTGTAAGGTTCGTTCCATTTTCTTCTGAAATTATTTTTATTTTACAAGATAATCTCTTACTGTTATTTCTATTCACAAGAAAGAGATTATGGATTGTACTTTTTGTTGATGAGTAAGTAGCTTACTACTTGTATAACTATTTATTGTATAAAAAATTCTTTGAAGAAATATTAGGTCCATGTTGGTTTTCATTTATAAGACTTTTGTTCTTAGCTAACTTATGCATTTATTATTGCAGCAAATGGTAATGGTTTAATAAGATGACACTATAACGTTAACCAATAAAATAATGCTTTAAGCTGTTGATGGCATTTATCGATGGGAATAAATACCAATAATAGGTTATTACTATTATATTCATTATTTTCTTTCTTCTGTTTTATTACAACTTACAGAAAAAAAAATCATTTATACAAGTAAGTGCCCCATATGTTTACTCATTTGTTTAGCAACTCTCGAACAATTTCAAAATTAGTTAGTAGGGTTAGAGTTTACGGCAAAAGCATTTCAAGGAACAAGTGGAATCAAGTCGAATATCAAAATTTTGCGAACGTAGATATTCTATTATATAAAGATTATTTAAAATATTTCTTCCGGTTGTGCCGGAATTGCATGCCAACTTTTTTCTTTTAAATGGAATGCCTACAAATTTCTTCTTGAAATTCTGAAACGAGATTGTATTAATTTTATTAGTATTAGTATTATTGGGCTATGGCATAAATGCCTTTGGTCACTGCGGCTGAAGGCTCTTAATAAACTTTAATGTTGGGTCAGAAATGGTTTGCAGAAATGTTATTGTCGAGTGCGACTGATGGCAACACATTTGCATAGGATGTATTCTGCCATCCACAGATCTTCTAGGGATAGTCGACAGATTTGATCTTCTTCAGCTTTTCCTAGATTGAATAGGTGATATTTTAAGGCTGCGTGACATGTCAGAAATCCCGCCAGTAATCTAAGGTCCCTTTTGTTGAACGATAGCACTATTTTTGTTGTGCAATTACCTACACCTAAATTTTATCATTTTGCAAGAAAATCGATTATTTTCAAAAAAATGACAATTGTACTATTAACTTTAATCACTTGTTTATTATAAACTATGTTGGTTATAGAAGAGTTGTTTCGTTAAACTAATATAGAAGATCCGTATTATTATTAGCTGTGTAAATACTATACAGGGTGTCTAAATTTTCGAAACAAATTTGGAATCGGTAAAAATAGTAAAGGTCGATTTTTCAAAAACAACCCTTAAGTAAACGTAATTTCCCATGCAATGAAAACACTCAGATACACCTTGTGTTATGTCGAAAATGTGTCGTTGCTGTGATATAATCAATCGTTCTTGTAAAAGTACATTACTGTCATGGCAATCTAAGTTGCCATCGAAAATAATATTAAATGTCGGACTGTTAGACGTGTATTTTATTTGTTGATAAAAAAAGATGCACAAGAAAAAACACGGAATTTTCACATAAATGAATTATAAAAAGAAATTCCAAAACGAAAAACAAAAGCTAACGACAACAATACAGACCGGATACTTCACAATGTACCCCCGAAGAATTACGCCGAGAACTATTCATGGGATTTTATTAAAATCAAATTCAACATTTACGAAATGAAGATCCTATTTTGAGGATAGAGTTTTCTGAATGGTTCTTGATAAAATGTTAAGAAAATGCGGCGTTCTCAAAATTAATAATATGGATTGATGAAGTTAAGTTTATTAAAAACGCCTTATATAATACACACATCGGTCTTTAGGCAAACAAAAATTCCAGAAAAGTACGAGAATAACATTTTCAAATAGCAGCTTTAATATTGTTCGCACGATATTTTCACAACGAAAAGTTAATTGCCGAAAGTCGTGCAAGAGAAGCTTCGACTTGCTTTGAATGGAACATGCCCTAAATTCGTTGGACGCACCAGTAGCTGTTAATACACAAGGATAGTGTTTTCGATCATTGACTATAAATGTTTCAAGAAATGTACATATTTTTTTAGTACACTCTGTATAGTATTGTCATTTTACTGACACGGATATTAATAACCGTGATCTTCTGCAAACGAACCAACTCTTCCATAACCGGCATAGTTTATAATAAAGAGGTAATTAAAGTTAATAGAGGAACTTGATCTTTATGGAAAAATTTGATTATCTTGCAAAATATTAGAATTTAGGTATAGGTCGCATCGCATATAGTACTGCTTCAGGAGGATACCAAATTTGTGTTAAAATAAGAGATATTGTAGTTAAAAAAAGAGTTGACATTCACTTCCGGTATAACCGGAAGTAAGAATATTTGAAATAATCTTTATATAATCCAACATTTACGTTCGCAAAATTTTGATTTTCTGTTTCACTTACTTTTTAAAAGACTTTTGCCTTAAGTTCACCGTACCCTGTGTATGTAACTACATCGTACCTAAGTACTTGAATTTGGAAGTGTTTTGAATTTGAAAATAAAATTTCCAAAGTCTTTATATTGCAAAAACATCCTACATTTAGTTGAGTATAAGCTTCTATGGCTCTTTTTCATTGAACTAGAGTCTTAGGTTTTATCGCGTTCAATATATTTATTTTAATTTATTTTTAATTTAATTTAATTTTTAATTTAATTTTATTGATGAAGGGGGTTGCTTCGCTAAATATCTTGTCAGTTCCTTCAGAAATTTTCTGAAGATAAGAGTTGTGTTCCGTTTCTCTTTAGATACCATAGCGTGCCCCACTCTATTGAGCAGTATCTATTCCAGTTCCATTCATTGTGGGTAGTCCTATACGCGGTGTGCTAGGTAATACCAGCCTATTTCTATTGAAATTCTTTTAGCATAAATTAATTATTTTTTATTTATCGCGTAACTCCTTGAAAGATAACGCATTATAAAAGATATGTATATTTCATAACGGTTATATCATTATTACATATCATACATAATACTTTACGTGATTTATAGGCACCCCTCTGACCAAGACAGTCCGCTAGTACCCTTCTCAGTTAAAGAGGTATGTACCTTTTCACCTTTTGACGCGAGGCACTCATTACACAATAAAACATCAGGTCGCAGGTCAACTTCGGCTTCGCCCATGTCCAGTTGGGGAAACCGGAGGTACCCTACTGACCACGGGTCATGAAGTCCTTTATAAATGCATAATGCCTAACGTGCTTGTCGTATACATGTGCGAAAATGTCATAGTGGACATATTTATTAACTTGATAAATTTTGTGCTTTTAGAGGGGTGAGTAATGGCCAGTAAACATTATAATTAAACGTCAAACTCATAGAGTAATGCATTTTAGAAAAAAATTCAACGTTGAGAAAGAAAACTAAGATCGTGCCTTCAAATCAGTTCTTAACTTCTTATTATTACTTGTTGCGATTTTTTTGTAGGTGGGCTAGGATATCCTTTGTCATTACTGATAGACAATTGCAATTGTTTTACAGGCGTCCAATAACATTTTGCAATTGCTCGTTAATAAGCCATTTAACGCTGATTTGTAAAAGAGGATAAATTCTGTTTAGTTTGTAATTTTGTTTTGAAGTAAATGTCATTAAATGAATAAGTGGCTTTGTTCAGTGCACTTGAGGCAGAAGAAATAAATTGCCTACGTGACATGAGAGAAAATGATAGAGTAAAAGCAGTAGTTCTAGATAACGAGGGACGCAACCAGCGATGTATGGCTAATTTGTTAAGAGTTACACAATCAATAATTAGTCTAGTAGGAGTCTGCAGATGCAAGAGATGGTCGCGATATCTGCCAGTTTACAACGGAGCAGAGCCCTCACAGCAGGTAGAAACCTAGCAATTCCTGGACGAACAGTGGATGATGAGAAAACAGCTATTGCACTACTACTTACTAAATTGCGCCTTGCAAAGGAACACGTAAATTGGGCAATTGACTATTGGAAGCGAGTTTTATTTTTAGACAAAAGTATGAATTCATCAGATAAACTTGAACAGCTCTGATGGAGACTAGGAGAAAGATTTGTCGCAATGCCCCTTATTTGCCCCATTTATCGGGAACAATTTCATTTTTATGCTGATGCATGATAAAGCTCAATTTGTATGCTCCAAGAAACCCAGATATGAATTCCATAAGGGGGAGTATGGGATGCATTGAAACGATTAATTAGGGTGCCAAATATTTACTTCTACGAATCTTAGGCAACTCGAACATGTCGTTTCTTTTGAATGGGAGAGTATTTACTAGAAAATTCCCAACTTAATCAATAGCGTCTAAGATTAAGGTCTAATTTCACATTTTCGATATTCAACATTATTGTTTCATTCTGTTATTCATTCATGTTTTTTCCCGACAACACCATTCTAATTTGTCAAACATTAGTTCAAATCTGTTGATTATAATATGACGTATGCAGGATGTTATGTAGGACTTTAAATGTAAAAACCCAAGATCAGTCAAGATTATCCACAATGTTAATTTTTGGGGCAGGCGATCATAACGCATCAAACCACTTGGCTAAAGCTTCGTCAAATTATTGACCAGATGGAAGTAGCTCCTTGCTAAATAACACCACGGATGAATCAGGCCCATTTTAAGCTTTATTGCAAAATAGAAGCCCAACTTATATGTTAATGTAGGAAGACCAGAATGCATTTCCAACCATATATTGATAAAAAGTAGACAAACCCAATATTTAATTGCCTTATGGTATATTTTGAGGATTCGCAAGTAACCACTGATGTTAAAGCGACCTTCTTATCTTTGTCAAAATTGAGAAGTGTCATTCAGAAGAGAGTTTGTCTACTTTTGATCAAAATATGGTTGGAAGTGCATTCTGGCCTTCCTACATTAACATATAAGTTGGGCTTATATTTTGCAATAAAGCTTAAAATGGGCCTGATTCATCCGTGGTGTTATTTAGCAGGGAGCTATTTCCATCTAGTCAATAATTTGACGAAGCTTTGGCCAAGTGGTTTGATGCGACATTGCGACCATTGCTCATATGTTAGCAACTTGACGGTTAATTAATTTTCCGTCGATTAACTAAAACGCGATTGATAAACAATGCATTTTATTGAAATAGGTTGATCATTTGCCTCAGCAAACTCGTATAACGCCATAGTTTTTCATTCTGAATAACTTTTCTTAGTAATACTTTGGCATACTGTGAATGGAAAAAGTACTTTATTTGAATTGAAAATTTGCTCAACTGTAAAAGCGTTTTGTCTGCTCCATTCGTGAACATACTAAATTTAAGTAGAAAATCTGTACAAAATATGGAAAAATATCTTTCGCCAAACTAAGTTTGTGCTATCATCTAGTGAATAAAGATATATACTGCTGCGTACAAAAGACTTACTGATTATTGATATTTCCTAAATAATTAATTGGTTATTTATATGACGCTATTAACATAATCTTCCATCTGAAGATTATGTTAATAGCTCCATTATGGGTTTACCTGATGCTGGATAATCTTCTTTGAAAAAGCAATAAAGTATAATCTCCCATTTGTTTACTTTCCGAATTAACAATGAAAGAGGTAGACACAACGCTATTATTATTATCTTTTGTAGTATATTCTCAACCTTTTACGTTCAAGTGGTAAAATGTAAGCTCAAACTATGTAAAGTGTACTAAACGCGAGTAAAATAAACCCTCCATATAAACTTACACTGTAACCTACTCCTGCAATAAGTCAAGTAGGGCGCATTGTGTGAAATTAGGCGGCACATTTTCAAAACATGTCAGAAGCCTGTCGCCCCCCGTGTTCCCGATAATCCGTTCTTATTGCCCTTAAAGAGGATCATTAGCAGTAAATCGTTTTTCATGCTCATCGCAACAGTTAACGCTTGTCTAACCATATGATACATAACACGGTAATTACATCATCATATTGACATAGTTTTGCGATATTTTATTCCCCAGAAGAATCCCGAAAATAAATTCGGCAATTCGAAAATATAGTTTCCATACATTCCTTTCTTCTTTACGTTACATCTACAAGGGAACATCGGCAACTAGAAAATTTCGATTTCGATGAAACTCGACAGACTGAACGAGTATTTTGGTATAAGAGCAAGACAATTTTTTTAGCGATTGAATTGGCCCAATTTCTGAGTACAGCTCTCTCCAAAAATTTCAATAGTTTTAAATTTTTGTAAGTATCTTAGAAACTAGATCAGATATTATTTTTTTTTAGAACTCCATAGCTCGCATAGTCTCCAGGACTGTGCAAATAATTTAAAGAAAAAATATATAACGGGATACCGGGTACCACTCATTTTTATTATAATTTATTTTTTATATTTATCAAAAATAAAGTCTCTTTTACGTAGAAAACGGTGCGGTATAACGAGCTTAGACATAAAGCTATTTTTCTTGATTTGAACTTTAGTGTTTAACATTTTAAAATAGTAGATTATACCGAGGAACTGTTAATATATTTTGTGTTATAGGTACTATTGTTATTAAGTAAAATGGTGGGCAAGGATATTTTTAATAGAGTGGTGTGCAAGAAGTACTTAATTTCAATAAAAGTTTACATGACTTGCGAAAAACGTAACTTAACATAAGAAGAGTTTTCTACTGTAACGGCGTAACCTTATCAGCTGAAATGAAACATTTCCACAAATAACAACTAATTTAAGGCAATGAGTTACATACCGATGGTGATATCGTGTTTTAAACTTTAGATACATACTAGCTTAGCAAATAATAGAAAAGCAATGAGAAATCGTTGATCCGATTTCGGTTTTTCTGTTTACTACTGAATTAGTATTGAGATCAAGATTTTAATTGGTACTTTTTTAATTCACGCATTCGGTAGTTATAGTTTTTCCCATTAGTTCAGGGAAATTTCACTTATTGAGTAGTCATCATCTGTTAGGTATTATTATACATACGTTTGTGGTCAGATGATTATATAACCTTTAGAAAATAATACGCTAATATGTGTTGCATTTACGTGATTCGAATTATGCAATTCTTTGATATTAATCTCGGATTTAGCATTTCAATTTAAAGTTGTTATGGTTCTGTTTAATGTAACTTAATCTAACAAAGATTTAATAACATTTCCATTTCTTAAATAAGTATTGGTGCGTTTTTGAATGTGTTTAATTGAATATTTTGAAAAGTAGATTTCGAGATACATAGCATCATGATGGTTCAATTATTAGCGCAGTAAAGGAATCTTATTTTGACCCTTCCATAAGAAATGTATAAGAGGCAATATTTTATTCTAACCATTGCTTATGTATTGGAATTTCACGAACAATTACGTACAAAATGTTAACAAAATATATTTGTTTCTTTTTTGTCTTCCCGATTTAAAAATTAAGTCAGACACTCTTTGCCTAACAAAATCTGATCGAAAGGATTTTTTTATTTTGCGTAACGTACACAACAAAATAAAAAAAATATAATATATTTGCGGACAAATAAATATTCGGAATCTATTAAAGTCTTGCAACGTTTGGGGGTGAAAGACTTCCAATTTTGCGTGATTATTATCTTCAATGCTGGACTGTACCCTGAGGATCGTTACGCAAAGACTTCTTCACCTGACACCATAAGCTTTCAATGGCAATCAAGTCAGGGCTACTTGATGGACATGACATTTTTTTTGTTTTCGCAGGATGGCAGGGTACATCATCTTGTCGAAACATAAAACTTTCAATTCCAATACTTTGTTCCACTGTTGGAACCAAGCTTCTTGATAAATATGTTGGTATTTTTCTGCATTTACAGTACCATCGATGAACTCATATTTGGCAACCCCTCTACAACCCATACATCCCCATCTGGGGAAATTTAACCGTATGCTTCAGGCAGTCTTTATGAAGAGCTCCAAATTTTGTAGGTATTACCCTTTTTCGAAAATCACCTACGCAAACATGAAATTTTGATTCGTCGTTGAAAATAACATTATCTCATATTTTCGTTGTCTAGGACATTCTGGATTTTAGCCAAACCAAAGGTTTTTTCTTTTGAGTAGCTGTTAATAATGCCATTTAAGGAAAGCGGGTAAAAAAGCATTTAGTTTTTATGTATAACGAAAAATTATAAACTTATTTTATAAAAACTGTAACCAGACTGATGCAACCATAGTCTACAGTGTTCACTGGAGATATTTAAATTTCTCTCGTTTGTCTCGGTTTGTATGTGGGAGGCAGGGCGGAGAGAGGTCTGCCTAAATATTTACCACAAACATCAATACTATTTGTTTTTCTATATTTTTTATATTGTTGATTTTGCAATAATTAAATCATCCTTTGCATTAAAAAAATAAGACAAAAAAAGCACTTGAAGATTTTTAACATTTCGTAGATCGTCCCAACAGGATTCGTAGATATTACACAGGCTAATCCACTTTTGACCATTACCATGGGAATCCCGCTTATTACTATTATGAACCCGAAGAGAAAGTGGACTTGTGACAAATTACGTTCCATATTAAAAAAAAAATGAAAAATGCTAATTTTATTCTTTTACCTCTAGCACCTTTATTTGACCTCTATATCTTCCTGACAGTGTAAAAATCCAATATCGGGCCGATAAAAAATAAGAAAGTTGGTGATTGCCAGAAAGGATTAGATAGAAGAAAGTAGTTTTGAAAATTTGTTTTTAGTCTCTGCGAGGCTAAATAAACGTGCTGGAGGTAAAGATCTCCAATCAATCGGATAGTTTAGAAAAAGACAATTAACAGTTCGTATGTTAACGATTATTATTAGAGGCGAATCAAAATTTTCTCTACTATTATTACAATACGGAGATTTTTCCCAATTTTATAAGCAAATCCCTACGGGTAATTGTAGTTTTCTTTTTTTGTAATATAGTAAAAACAAATAAAAAAAATGAGGAAAATAAGAGTTTTAACTGCTCATCCTCGCAAGA
This sequence comes from Oryctes borbonicus, assembly GCA_902654985.2. Lineage (NCBI taxonomy): Eukaryota > Metazoa > Arthropoda > Insecta > Coleoptera > Scarabaeidae > Oryctes > Oryctes borbonicus. Next base: position 7,034,492 of record LR736861.1, on the reverse strand, counting down.
GTCAAATCCATAATTAATCAAAGGTGTTGAAGGTGTTTTTTTTTTTCTTTTGAAGATGTTAAATAGTGAATTTACTTATTTAATAAATTGTTTGATTGACGTACATGCAGTGTATTTTCTGGGAATTTCCACCATAAAAATATGCATGTATAGTTTTTTTTAATGTTGGTATTTACAAATGATAGAATACATTACCTCGTGATATGTACAGCGCGAATAATAATTTCATCTATCTACCGTCGACATTCCTCGGTTTCTTTTTAGAGATGCATTGCTGTATGTAAATATAATATCTAGAATATGCATAGATGTAATTTTTCACGTGGGATTTACTTTCGAGCTATGCTTATAGATACTGTGATGGTTTTCTAGAAATTATGCATGTTGTCAACGAACGTAATGAACGTTGAATATAAGCAATCCTAAAATTATTTCGATACAGACAAGCTAAGTTAATCTAATTTTTAAAGTTTAAAGTAAAAATGTTAATTCTAACTTTACGCTGTTAAATTTAGTTAATTCACAATAACAATAATATTTTGTTATTTGAATACTTTTACATTCTTATTTAATCTAGAACTAACATTGCATTAAATGAAGGTTACTTCAAGAAAATATGTCTAATACTAAAGGTACGAGTTCTAACAACAAGAGTACAATAATTTTACATTATTGTATTAATGTTCTTTAATACAGGATTGTTCGAACGAGAATCTACTCATATTACTCAAGAAATTCTTGCATGAAAAAAAAATATTTTCAGCTACAAATTTAAGAAAAATAACAACAAAATGCTTGAGGTTGAGTGGGGCACGAAACATTCGTCCAGGCGCTGCATATGCGTTAGTAAAAGTAGTACGTCTGTTTGTCAGACCACACAGGCTAAATTAAAATGTCAGTGGCGTAGATGATCGAACGGAAAGCATTGTTTAAAGGTGAATAATTTCGAAGGTAATGTTTTAGATGTAATTTTAGGTGTGACTTATTACTGAAACATACCCTAAATTCTCGAGTGTGAAATGTGTTCGTTTACTTGTTGGAATTGCGCGTAAAGATTGCGTCGATTTATGATTCGAAGTATTTTATATTTTGAGATATATCACGAAAATGTTCATTAATAAAATATAAATTACTTTGTAAAGAAGGATCCTGTAATGGAGTTTTACGGTGTGCTCATTTAAATTGTTTACTACATTAGCAGTTTTAAGCAAATAAGTTGCAACATCCCCCACGTTAGAATGGAATCTGTACGTTCGATGAACTTCATCTTATACATAATATACCCAGGTTCCCCATATACAGGCGTCCCGATCTTCCGAAATTGTAAAATTGCACCTATTGTGTAAATAGTAGGAAGCAAAAATATTTCCATGTTTATAGGGTGATCGATAAGTAGCGAATCAGACACCTACGTTATTATTTTAATTAAAATGCCCTATCAGCCTTTACCTTTTACAAATAATCTCATGTTGTACGAATTTCATATATTTATATTTCATAAGTTTGTTGAGATTGTCGACAATATTATAAACATTATCAGTATTATTGATATTTACTTAAATCTTGCAAGATTATTTTAGATTATAGTTTTTAAGACTATTGAAAATATATTTCTTCTTATCTCAAATATTTTACAATTATTTTAACTATTTTAGTTCAACTAAAAATAAAAGAGAAAAATAAAGAAAATAGTTTTCAATATAAAAGTAGGTATGCACCGTGCGACTTTCGTTGTAATCGATTCAACAAAGTAATAGTGTTTTTGATGTTAATTGTGATGCAATAAACAAAAAAAAAAAAACATTTACATCACACAATGTGCAAAAAATTAAAAATTTCGAATTTCTCAACAGAACAAATATTCTTGAAAGTTGATTTAATTCGTAGTGTAAAATATTTTAGCTTGTGTAAAAGGTTCATTCAGTATCTAGGAACCGTAGCAAGCTTTCTATATTCTAAATCAAAACAAATGCTATAGCCTCCGAAGCCCTTCGACCCTCTTCGCACCCTTCGAAAGGTTTCGATCGCGTTATATTGTAATCCAAGATTTCTACTTTTGCATGATTTACTTTTTTTTAAGGAAAATAAATTCCACATCCTTTTTGATTATTCGAAATTTAAATAATGCATACATATACGTGTGTCCGCCTACTGCGTGATTACTGCCACTGTACAACAGTTTGCGCGGTCCGACTGCACAGAAGCAGGCACAATTAGGTAAACAAAATAAAATCTTGTAGATTTTTTTCAGGGTCGGGTTTTTTTATAAACATTTTCCTATATCTCAAATGCGTCTATGCGTTTATGATTTCGTCGCTTAAGAACAAAAAGTTATTTTAAATTGTTCGATGTTTTGCATTTACGTTATTTATTAACTTGTGTATTATGTAGAAATTCCTCGAAACTTTTTTAAAAACCGTATTGATAAAAGACCATGTGGCCCACACCTTCGAAAATTTTACCAATACTGCTGGCAACTGCTTCCGCCACAGTTTCAGCATTTACCTATTACTTTTCCGGCTATTAAATATGTTTTGTTTATGACTTTTGTGTATATTTTTGGGAGATAGTATTCTTGTGAGGGTGATTCGACAGAAAATTTGTAAGTATTAGATTTTAAATGGTCCGTAAATCGTGATAACGGAACAAATTGCGCAGTAAATCCCTGTGTTACTGATAACTTCGAAATAATTATTATCGTCAATCCAGGTATTAATGAGTTTTTAGCGGGGATGTTTGTTAGGTAACAGTAAATACAAACGACAGAATTGAAAACCAAATTAATATATTTGCGTAAATTAAAATTAATTCCAGTAATGAGAGATAAAAGGAAATCAAATCTCAATCAAATGGAACTAAAATTCAATGATTCTGACGTTAATGGGGAAATAAAGATGAAGACAAAAACAAAAAAATAACTGTCGAAGAAACTAAAATTTGCTAGCATTAAATAGAAGATATTAAAAAAAGATCGTATAGTCAGAAAATGTATTAGGAGTTAAGACTAAGGAGGGGAGGGTCTTGATTGATGGACGTATGTAAATCAGCACGACTCTGTGTGAGCGAAGTGATAGAAGCGGTCGTCGATCCGCAGCTGGTTATTACTAATTTTAAGTGTTTCTCTAACATAGTGTACGAGGTATTATTTTTGCTATGTAGCTAAAGTTACGGTTTCAATACATGAATGATTTTTAGGTAATTTGTAACTATTATACGAAGAACTACAAGATATACAAATAATTTGTTTAAAGTTGTGCGAGATCATCTAGCATCAATCCGCATATTTAAATATATTTGATATTCAGGGTGTTCGGCGAAGAAATTCGAGAAGTGATTTGTTGATCAGAAATAAGAAATAAACGTGGGTCCGATTCTTAGCCGTTTTAATCGTTAAATTGAAACTAGTAATTAACAGATCCCGATCCCGATCTACTTCCAATAGGACCATCTTCGGTATTATCTCTGTGAGGCACTTAATGTTCACTGTTTGGTTCGGGGAAATATCTTCTTTCCCTAAACGTGCGGATAACATATTTCACCAAAACGAAATAGTACATTTTTTTTTATTTCTATCCAAGGAATCACTGTACGCTATTCTCGAAGTTCCTCGTCGTACGCCCTGCATAGCGAAGATAGAGATGTGCCATTACATAACTTTTTATGAGAATACAATCATTGCTACTTCTTATTGAAGTTTCCTTTCGCCTAAATACAACAGCTGTATTTCAACGACCGTTTCTCCAGACTGTTTAATAAAGTATAAGTAAATGGGTTACCGTATCTGATAAATACATTTAGATCTCAAAAAGAATGATTTTTTTTTGTTTAATTCTCATCCACATAGAACGATATCATTTTTAAATATTTGTTGTTCATCATATGTTTGGTGTAAGATGGTACATGGAGATATCTTACTCTATTCACTGAAAACGTCTTTGTGTTTAGAAAAAAATAATATTGTCGGTAAACAATTGGAGAAATGTTTATCTTTACGTTGATTATTTGGTGATTGAGTGCATTAAACTTAACGAAAATGTCCACGTACACATTTTTTTTCGTGTGATTAATTACCGATATTTTAGTATGTACGTAATAGGTAGTCCACCTCTGAACGAGCTATTTTATGTTTGCGTAGCTTGTGCAGGAATCTGTAGCGAATACGATAATTCAACAATAGTATTCATGAATATGTTATCGTATGTGCCGATTTTTGTGCGTTCAAAAATTAATTATATCATTTATTGTTTTACGAACAGTACATATATAGAAAAAAGAAAAGAAATTACTTACATTACAGTATACGGCATGCTAACTTTTGGAGTTCTTCTCATTCATGACAATGCCCGCCCTCACACTGCTGCTACAACCCAACGATTTCTTGAACAATTTCGATGGGAAGTTTTTGAACACCCGGCGTATAGCCCCGACTTAGCGCCAAGCGACTTTCATCTGTTTCGTGAACTGAAAAAGTGGCTAGGAGAGCAGAGCTTCCAGAGTATAAAGGAACATCAAAACAACGTCATTGGATAGGTTGGGAGGCTCGTCCTCGAGGCTCGTCTAGATATGATAACAATCTATTTTCATGGCGAGGTTTAAGGTTTATCGTATTATGTGTAGGTAAATGTGACGAGATTTGGTGGATTTGTTAATGTAGAGCTGTATACTCATAATTTTTAAAATACGTGTTAATTAGCAATTTTGAATGGCATTCTAAGCTTGCTAATTAACCCTATCATTGTATGCTTTCCACTTGTTATGGATTTTAAAGGGGTTTTGTTTGTAAAACAAACTATAAGATTCTTTAGTAGTGGAGTGAATCCATTGAATCCAATTTTCTCTGACTTTTTCAAATAAATCAAACCGAATGTCTGAAACGACATGTTCACTGTTAGTCTGCATGTCGTCCAATGTTGCTGTCCTATTGGTAAAAACTAATGACATAATCCCACGATAAGAAGTCTAGGAGTGTTAAATGTCACATGAGCGAGGAGGATAATTGACTGGTCAATTTCTCGAAATTATCGATTCATCGAACTTGTGATGCAATAAGCGAATTGTTTCGTGGGCGGTGAGGCAAGTGGCACCGCACCGCCTTACTACTTGCGTCTTGTCGTCCAAGTCCACAGGGCATTCGAACCAAAAAAAATCAGTGAACATTAAACGATAATGATTTCCATTCACAGTAACGGAGTTACCCGCGTCGCAAAAAAATTAAATAGCAATCATTCCTCCAGCATGAAATGCACACCAGACGGTCAGTTTAAGAAAATGTAATCTTTTGATTGATTGATTCTGGCTGGCTTTTAGACCAGAAAACCGCTAATCAAGAAATGAGCTTCGTTGCAATTACATAAATAAATCAAAAAGTCTAAAAGAGAAAAGAACAGGATTTGAACGTTCATAAAGCAAGAGCTAACCAATTTTCTTTAATAATGAAGTAAATTCAGAGTGATGCACTGTTTCGATTTATAACAAATGCAGAATCTTTCGAAATTGCCAATTTAGGAATTTTACCAAATTGGCTTGTATGTAGCAATAATGTTGCTAATAATGGACCGTATCATGGTAATTAATCGAAAATTCAACGCTTCGCCCACAATCACATGGGACTTCTTCGATAAGTCAAAGTGTAAACCACGCAAGAGGCGAAACTAATTGAGCGGAAAGCAATTGATCACGGTAACTCACCACGTGAATATCAACTGCGGGTTCCTTCAGTAAAGGGAAACTCGGTAGGCCACAATTACTTATGGTACTTTCCTTTTCGCCTCTGACATGGTTCACATGCTGAATTACCGCGATCACTTGCTCCCCATTCTGCTAGCTTCGTCTCTGGTGCGGTTTACACGTTAAGTTATCGTGCTAATTGTGGCCTACCACCTTTCCTTCTCCTGAAGAAGGCCCGTATGATTGAGGACGAAACGTCGAGTTTTCGATTACCTACCATGACACGGTCCAAACCCGGAGCACGTTTAGTTTTAATTGGCTTATATGTTTTTATAGCTGAAATTGTCGGGCCTGTTGGCGAGAAGAACGGATTTCAAGATATTTGGTTAACATTGTTTTCAAAATGACTCATGTCCAGACAATTTGTGATATTTTCAACAAAAGACAGTGGGTATGATTTGTAAGAAAGAGCGTTTTTAGAATGGTCTTTCAACATTGTAATATATTTTTAAAAATTTAAACCAGAAATTGTGCATCAGTTTTTAGCATTTTTTTAAAATAAAGGTTTAAACATGTACTTGGAAATAAGCCCCATGTATGTAGGTACACCTACATACTTATATCCATGCACAATTGATATGAATGTCTGATAGGTCGAAGGATCTAGCCTAAAGTAAATATATAAAGCCAATGGCGTTTACCTTTACTCCAATAGTTGAGTGTAGGCTTTCACGACCGTAATCCATTGTAGAAATGTCTTTCGGGTGATGTCGTGTAGTTAATATTTAACTTGACGTTTCGCTGACTATCCTGTCAGCTTCTTCAGAAGATTTCTAAAGACTTTAGAAGTCTTTAGACAGTCTTTAGAAATCTTCTGAAGAAGCTGACAGGATAGTCAGCGAAACGTCAAGTTAAATATTAACTACACGACATCACCCGAAAGACATTTCTACACCTTTACTCCAAGTTGAGTTTAGTGCAATATTTCCATATACTGTTGGCATGACAAAAAAAAAATAGAGGTATTAATTTTTCGAAAGAAGAAAAGTTAATGCGACAAACAAAGTATCAACAATCGATAAGTTATGCTAAGAAATGTCTATCATTGTATAAATTTATTCCAATTAGAAACCAATAATACTGCCTCTGATTTATAGGAAGAAACGGGGGAAGGAAATTGGCAAAGCTGGAGTTATTGAAAATGGTTTGATTCTGGAAGGGCAATAAGCAACTAATTGAAGCTGTGAAAACGTTTCATCCTACAAGATGAAGCTGTCGATATTCTTATAAAGTGCTCCACTGTTATAAGCATATTCTCACTTGCATAAAAGAGTAACTAAAGCAGAAGTTGGGGCTTTGGTGGTATCCTACCACCAGTAAGACCAGAAAATTCCATTTTGTTATATTTTCTAAATCAATCTACACTCTTTCTATAAACTGTTTGCCTTTTTACAATTATACCTGCACTTCATCTTCTGTTGACGAGATTTAAAAAAAAAAATAGGTTACGTTGATTTAACAGTTGATTGATGCGCTCCTTTAAACCAGCTTTAATTTTAAAGCGATATTATGAAACCTATTTTCAAGGTTATGTGGTGATTTTAAATTCATTATGAAACTGGCCGTAAATCTAGAAAACTTTCATTCAAAAAGAATTTAATTTTTCTTCATTGGTGGTAGAAACTAAACAAGTAAAAGCAAATTAATGTGTGCGCCCAACTTGTTTGCTTTCGATATTAAATAATTATTAGAACCTTAAATAAGGAGATTTTAGAACGAGGGCTAATACCAGTAGTTAGAATATAAGTTCACTAAACACAAACAACTTATGTAAATTTGTTTGTGCGCTGGTTTAATCTTATTCCAGTGCTTACCATAAACTCAAAGAATGGTAGCTGTATGCAGGGTAATTATATAATCCAAAACATCCAATAATCTTTGCAACAGACAACGTTAAGTACCAGTTTTGAAGAAACGCCGTCAGCATGATTTCACTGTAACAAGTCTCGTATGGAATAATTTGAATACATTTTTAGATTTGTCGGGTGAAAGCTGTGCGTATACACAGACATGTATAATTGTTGTACCCGTTAACAAGAAATCTGTTAGCTATGTATAATGTGCGCGCATATTTGTTAAATTACAAGGTCATCCAAAGAGAAGGCGATTTTCGAACAAATAAGGTAGCTACTGCCGTCTTTCTTCCAAACACAGATCAGAATCACAGGTAGACAATGATGGGTATGGGTCGCGACATTGGACAGAACCATTTGTTTCTTAATGATCGTCTGTCTTAGGCAACTTGATTATCTTGGAGCAAAAGAGCTCATCGCTATAGCCAGTAGCCATATGCCACTTGATATGTTTTCAGATACGGGAAAAGTACGAGTCTGTCGATAATTCGACGTTCCGTGATAAAGTAGTGGGTTGTTGCTTTATCACTAAAAAAGAGGTATAGAAAGTATTTTCGTGAACCGTATATAAACATGACGTTTAGCATTTAGAGTCTGCGGAATATTGAGGATCTTTTAGAGAATATCTGCTACAATAGAAGAAGAGAACAGCACCTGAACAAAATGCATTCTTAATTAACTCTAAAGAATATTTTTTAGTGCGTAACAGTTAATTTTGAGTGTATATGTCTGTTTGTGGTATTTTTTAATTTTTAATTTTTGGGGAACATATGCATCGTTGCCAGAGCGAATGAATATTTAGTTTTCTGTATATTGTTAGGCATGTTAGTAAGTTTTACGTTGGTTCCACGTAAAGATAAATTTATCGCGGAAATATTTATATTTACAGGTTATATGGATATTATCCAAAAATAAAAGAACGACACTATAAATTATCTTACTTTGTTTCTTTGGTAGAGAACAGGCATATTTTATTTATAAAAAGGCATACATTATAAGCATTTCAACAGATTTACAACAAATTAATATTTACTTCTTTACTGTTACAACTAAACCTATTCAGGGTTCTTCTTTACTGACTGGATTACCAAAAGTATAGCACTTACTTTAATTTTTAACTTCGATGATGTCATTTTAAAGATAAATAAACTCTGTTACGTAGGCTTCTGCAGTCATCAATAACACCATATTCTTGATTTCCGGGTTGGAACCGCGTCGTTGTCGTAACTGCTGCCGACGTTTCGTCCTCATTTTTATGGGACTTATTCAGAGCTTTTACTGCACACTGACTGGGAACTATTCGTTCAGGAGGGGTTGTTACTGATTAATTCAGCGGAAATGTTGCGGGTCAATGAACCGTAGCGGTTACTTGCAGGTTTAATGTATTGGGATTTCCAGGTATGATGTGAGGGTAGCCATCGTCGTGGATGTTTGAAGATGTCTATACTTTCACGGGTTTTTCTAGCATAATTATAACTTCCAGTATATGGTCAACCACCGCGGACTCGTTACACGCAACAACCACGTACAGTGCTCGTGCTCAGTAACATCAGGGTTCTGTTCAATCGCTTTTTTTTCACGGACGTACACACTACCGCATGAACATGGAATCTGGTAGACATCTGCGACGTACAGATAATTGCGGTCTTTGACGAGAGAGTAATTTGGGAGTTTGAAGCTGGTTTCTATTAATTAGGACTAGATGAGGATGATGTAGCGGTTAATAGTTTCCGCAATGTGGTTCCGTTCTTGAGAAAACGAATTAGGTTCAGATACGGAAGTGGCTCTTTGGATAAGGGAATCGATAACATCGGTTTTTGTGCTGGATGATGATGTGATAGACCGCTGATATATTTATCTGTGTGTGTGGGTTTTCAGTAAACGGAATGTCCCAGCCACCGCACGAGAATGGTTTAGCGTATGTTGGAAATTATTTCAAGATCCGCGTCCATGAGGCTAGATGACAAGGGTATCATCAACGGACCTGCATGGTTGGCTTGAGGTTGTGAGATAATGGAGTTTGTTGCTCGAACGCTTCCGTAAAGATATTAGCGACGACAGGACACAGCTGCGCCTGTGACTGCTTATAGTATTGACCATGAAACCGGAAACAGATAACTTCATCTCTAATGACGAACTGGGTGATCTGGTTGTTTTGGTTGAAGTTTGCCTTTCGTCCCCTCCTTTTGGTGGTGCTAGACCCGTACAGATTTTTCATGTCGCGACAGTAACGGAAAAATCATAAAGTTTGTTTATTGCTCATGATCTAAGATCTTTTAGGTACAACAACGTAGTTGTAGAGTAAAAGCTCAACATGTTGCATATCTACCTCAATTTGCTGTCAAAGTGGCTCATAAATCTTGTCGCGACAAATTTGGGTCTGTTAGAATATCATAAAGCTCTGTAGGGGCTTTTTGAAGTCCAGCTAGAGTGCACAATCTAATAAAAGAAATACAATTCTACCCCATGGCACCATTCCGCTAGGGGTTTTCCTAATTGTATCGGGGATATTATCTGTATTCTATGTCCTGTCACATATCTTCCTTACAGATTTAAAAACGTATCATTCGAACTACAACATCAGCATTTATAGTTATAATGTATACGTGAATATATTATATATTATCTTTCTAAATCGGTAACAAAATAAAAATAAAATCAGGGTGACTAAATAATAAACATTTTCTAAACAAATTATCTCTTTCTGAACGTATGGTATGGTATTCACAGCTGTGTATACATTTTACAGGTTAACGAAATATTTCGAGGACGCATATCTACACACTATGTGTACTGTATCATTGTTCCAATTTCGTAGAAACAAGAAACACTGAGACGGAGAGTTCCAAGCTGGAAAGCAATGATGGACGAGTACTGGAGATAATACGGCAACGGCGATATTCTCTTTTTACATAATCTCGCCGAATTTGTAGCGTTATTACGGTCGACCTGTGACCACTTAACTGTGGGAGAATCTTAAAAAAAGGAAGAACACCTAGACGCGTTATAAAACCGACGGGAAACATGTTACGTTGTTGATGTACCGAGAACTGGTCTCGTTTGATGCAATCCGTTGAACTGTATCAAGTAAGATGAAGTAAATGAACAACTAAAATTACAGTGTATAGTTTCTTGCTATGATTCGTATATTACATTTTTTTTTCTATCTAATAACGGCAATAACATGTAAATGTTCATTGCATTGATTTCACTGCAGAATTCTTTTCGTATACTTTCTTACTTATTTCATTTTGACAACCTACCACGTATTATCGTGCAAGGAATAGGAAATTAAAATTTTCTGGTAATATAATAGACGTCTATACAGGGTAATGCTCTAAATAGCGAGCTAAGCACCCGTTTACGTGTTTAGTTTGAATCTATAAACAAATCAATGAAACATTGGTATGCTCTTTCTATTTCTAACGGATTTCGATATGTTTATCACTCGCCTAAAAGTGCTGCAAAAGATATGAAATACAAATACAACTTTTACGAGATTAAATTGAATACTTCGTCCTATCTACATATGGTATTAGAAAGCCCTTCTAAATATACAGCACTGATCACCAGAATTTACCAAATTCAAGCACCGGAGACGTAATTTTTTTTAGTAATATATTATTTTGTGTCCACCGTATAAGAGAAATTTGTATTTCTGTTTTTCGCAATAAAACAGATGTTTGCAGCCAAAGGCGAGCTTCTATTTGAACATAGTCTCCAAGTGGTTTCGGGTGTTGTATTGTTTGGTAACCACGAAAATAATGAACAAAACATATTGACGGTGCCGTTCTTAAACTATTCGATTCAAACCCGCCTTTAGCAGCAAATATCTCCTTCACTTTGAATATTAGACATATAAAAAAAGAGATATACGGTGGATTTAAAATAGTTATTTATGGTACTAGTGCATTATATAGCAAATAACACACGCGAGAAAAAAGTTAAAAGGGTTACTTTTTTTAAGTATGTTATGGAATATACGTTATTTTTACCTCATCAGTGAACTAGTCGATACTTATTCAAAATAAAAAATCCTCATTTTCAATCATACGCCTAAGGAACTCTACTCCTAAGGAAAAGAAAAATGTTTACAAGTTATTTACCTTTGGAGGCTATGCACCCTACAACGAAGACGTGTAAAAAACACGGAAAAATAGACGGAAGGGTCTCTTGTCATTGCAGCATGAAACGTAAAACATGCGTCCGCCTTATATTAATAAATCAAAAAGACCTGAGTAAGACAGCAATTCGTTCTCTCAAATTTGTGTTCTTTTCTATGTAAATAATTATTAGTTTATGTGTTGTGCTACACTTGGGGATTCTATTCTGCCGCATCTGTAACACCTAATGTGTTTATTGAATCTGGTGCCTACAACTCTTTTCGCTTGACCAACACAGTCATTACGTGCAATTTTATAAATTTCCGACCATTCATTTTTGTCCTGTTTATCCTTCAGAGTGTTTCAGCGTATTTCACGAACTGTCATATATCTTGACCCTTTTTTTATATTCAACTCATTGCAGCGTCATGGTATTTATACGCTTCTGGTGTACAAACGATGACTATTATTATTTGTCCAGGTTAAATTAGACACTAGTGATACCTTTTTATAGTTCTTTTGAGAATATTTTTTCTCTATTGTATGATGTATAAAAATATCAGCAATTGTAAAATTAAAGAAAAATGATTCTGGAGTGCCGTAACCAACAGTTATGAAAACGTCGGTTAAACAACAGCTAACTTTTTTCGTTTCAATTTATTCACTTTTCTGCGAAAATGTACACCAATCAAATAATTAATTAATTAATAATAATTAATTAAATATAAATCATTAAATAAGTTGTTTCAGTAAATTGTTAGAAACAATTTTTTTTAATTGTTAATTTAACAATTGCTTGTTTTTAGCTTGCAAAGTCGAATAACAAATAAAAGAATTGTGACTTGTGGCGTTTTTCAAGAAATATGTTGTAAATGCAGTTTTATTAAAAGGACGTATAACGAATAACTACAACGTTGACTTTTTTATAATTAAAAGTTAATAGACTCAGTAACAATTACATTTGAGACTAAGCATGAAAGTGGAGCTAGTCCGCGTATAACATAGGATAAACAATAAATATTTTGCATTAAGCAACTTGATTTTAAAAATATTTTTGTTTACGATCTACTTGAACAATGGGAATACTACGCACATATATCTTCTACCTGTGTATAACATAACATGCCGCATATATTTGTATGTAGATATCTGCAGTAGTTCCTTGATATATGTCACTAAAACCGCAACAATAATATTTTGAAAATTAGACGTTTGATAAACTATTTTATTTAACAATGTTCATTAGGCCTTCACAAAGATGCATATTTTGTCGAATAAATTTGCATTTTACGCTATTGTTTAATATTCAAACGTAGGGTTTTTTTTTGTATATTTTACAATATACAAGGCGTCTCACAGAGTTTTACACTTTTATTTCATCTATAGCTTTCAGTGAGTAAAGCAAGCCTTAATGGTTACTATGCTCTTCGCCACATTAGAAGCACCTAGTGCCGATGTGAACATACAAATTTAAGTGATTTGCCTGTAAATATTCGCCCACCTGAACCATCGCGAAGTGTATAATTAATCATCGAAGGCCTGTATTGTGCAAAGTGAATACATACGTATAAAATAAGTTTGTTAAAGTTGGCTTGAAGAACGCTTCCGTTCTGAATTTTATAAGTTTATTAATTTACGAGACGAAAAGCGCTGGCATGTAGTAGTTGTATTTTACTTTGTACTTTATCTACCGCGACGAAATGAGTTACCCATTATTTTCTAATTCAATTTCCTATTTAGCTGCACCTAATACTCTCAATAATGTGAATTGTCGACTAAGAATTTTGGTATGTTTGAGAAAGCGTAATATCTGTTCAGCTTACGGCAAGACGCTTTCGAATAGTAGATCACTTACAGATTGGAAGTATCTACTGGAGGCAATGCTCAAGATCTATTACAATATCAGCGTTATAGAAATACTAATTAGCGTCATTACCACAAAAATCCTTGAGAGTAATTTACATTGATGAAAGTTTAGTGACAACCTTTTAATACAGACTTACAAAATGGTAAACCCAAATTGTTAACGTATTTACTAAGTACATGAAAAATTTTCCACTATGTCTCTGGCTTACATATGAGTTGTAAGATCTACTTTGTTTTTCTTTTTACGAGTCCAATCAAAAACTTTCAATGCGCAAATTAAAGTTTGCTATCTGGAAACATACCAGAGATTTCTTTTATATTATCTATCTGACCAGGAAGAAATAATGACCTTCTCAACTTTCTCCTGTCAAATATCTATGACAATTTTGATACAAGCTGACCAAGTTTCGTTTGATTTAATCAACGAAAGATGAGCGAAATTCATTGAAATTGGCGTAAACAGTTTCAATGGGGCAGGGAATTAATTTAAGATGACCCAAGACCGGAAGGCCTATTGGAGCAAGAAAACCAACAAAAACATGAAAATAGATGAGGAACTGGTTTTAGCAGATCGAAGAATAGGTTTAAATGATTGCTGTTGAAAGAGTTTTAAAAATCTCGCATAAAAATTTAGGGATAGATAGAATGTTAGTACCTTGGATTCCGAAATTGCTTACTCATAAACAGCGGCATTGGTTGACGACAAAGATCTTTAAAGAAATTGTAACTGGTGATTAGACCTGAGAGTATCACTGGCATTCATCGACAAAACAACATTTCATGAATAAGGCATCTCCGAATCCAAAAAAAAGAAGAACGCAGTCTTCGTTACGAAAGCTGATGGCTACTGTATTTCGAAATGCAGAAGCGGAAACAAGCAAAGAAATTAAAAGTGCCATTCAACAAGAGGAAATCCCAAAATTGTGAGCAAAAGATTCATGACAATACCAGAGCCCACAAATCCAGTAAGCAATCAACGGCTGTGATTTTGGAATAGAGAGAGACCCTTTCCTAAATTAAAAAAAAAAACAGTTGCTTGAAAGCAGGGCTTAAAACTTTGAAGTATATATACATATAACCACTCTTTATTTGTATGTTTTGTAGGTTAGGTTATTATATAACAACATGGAACATTTAACGCCCCAAGAACGTTGTAGAATTATTAAGATTTATAATCAAAAACAATGCTCGGTGAAGGAAACTTCAGCAGATTACGCGCATTCTGTGGTCCCAGATGAACAAAAAATTGGGAAAATCGTGGAAATTTGAACGTGAATTTACGTTACTAGATAATCCAAAAACAAATCGTGAAACAGATTTTACGGAAGGATCAAGAATTGAAGTCACCTGATCATGGTTTCTATGTGAATAAGTGGATCTACAAGATTTATGTGTCATTCGTGCCGGTGGCATCATCGCTATTTCTTTGAAAATGCTCACGGAGAGCGTGTTGTCGTAAATGGAGTCCGCTAACGGGCAATGTTTTACGAATATTTCTTCCTAACTGTTGTTACACATATTCTTGTTTCAGTAGGACGGCGCTACGTACCATACCGCCAACGAAACCGCAAGGATAATTATTTCGAGATATGGTTCTGTGAATTATTTTGTTATTTGACGTCGTGGTACTTCTTCCAATGGGGTAAAGTCGAAGGCCTACTTTGACAATCCAACAACAATTGTGGATTTAAAAACCAAGATCAGAGCTGCTATTCGCGGGACACCGGCTGCAATATGGGAAGACGTATTTTCGCGTTTGTTTTCATTTTAGAGGCCTAAAGTTTCCTCTTATATTGGTTTATTTAATCTTTTAATTTGAAAATTATAAAATTATTATATTAAAACATTTTGGACTTAACAGGGCAGGACTTTCGCTAAGAAATAGAATAACTTCGAATATCTAAATCGAATAATTTAATTAAAGAACTACTGTGAGTAGTAAAAATTTATTAAATCCGGCCAATATACTTAAAATATGGAAACATTTAATTAGATTTTTTATATTTTATAAAAGAAATACAATTATTAATCGTAATAAATCTGTAAAAATTGTTTGATTTTAATACAATCCTATTCCGTACATTACCAAATTTATGAAGATCCTACATATATATTCATATATTTAATTCCAGTAGAAATTCATTTTCAATAATCTCATTAATATATACGGGGTGTTACGAAATTCGCGGACACGGATTATCGAATGACCTAAAGCATCAAAAATTGAAACGAATGATTATTTTTTACCATTTTTTAATTTGACCAATATTTTCTGATTTATAGTAATTTTCAATATGAGGTATACAACGTAAGCATTTTTAATATTAAACCACTAAGAAGAACATTCGTTCGAATCAAACGGCGTTACGCAAAATTTACTTTGTTACCTAATGCGTCGCTTGAAATACACGATTTCCTAGTTCCTTGGCATCGGCCGTAGATGTTTGATAAACTAACGCTTTCAAACCGCCCCATAAGAAGAAACTGTAACGTGAATCAAGGTAGCTAAGATATTGGACCGCCCCTGCCAATTCAACAGTTAGGAAAAGTTTTCTTGAGGAAATCCCATACAATTTGTGCAAGGTGGGGATCTGCTCCGTGATGCATAAAAAACGTATTTTACGAGAGAATTACAGACACGTCATCCAAAAATTCTGTTATTGTAAAAATGAAAAGTAATTACAACAGTTGTAAAAAAATATTTTTCGACGTAACCTTGCAAGTCGTTCACCTAATAAGCCACCCCAAATATTTAAACCAAAGCGACGTTGGCCATTTCTAGGTATCATTAAATGTGGATTCTCATGACTCCGGTGATGTTAATTATGAATATTGAAAATACAATCTTGGGTAAATAAATAATTATTTGTCCACCGAATGGAATGCTGGATGTTCAGAGCATAACTTAAATACCATTCTAAATGCTAGACTCTTCTGTATGGATGGTATTAATCACGTCTCTGAGCACTCCATACGGAAGCTTCGTTTGCTCTGAATTATCTCGCAACGCACCTCATGCTTCTTGAAAGATCATTTCCTACTTGCATTATTACATAAACGGGAACGGCCAGAATTCCTACAAGTTGTATTGTAACATATACGGTGAAAAGAATGCTTTCTAGTCTGCTAAAGACATTCGGCAAACGTTGTCCAGCAAATCGCAAAAGCACCAAGAGCCATCAAGATCAAAATATCATAATACTAACAATAAGTAGTTTTTAGCCATTATCTCAAACGTTAAATTACAAAAAATGTATCCTTCCTTCTTTGATCATGTTTAGTGGGTGCAAGAAAATATTTTGGCCAAATGTTCTAGTGCTTTCTGTTATAAATTTTTAGTTGTCTTATGTTTAAAATTTTTCATTTTTAAAATCGTTAAATACGTCAGAAAATACTGGTCAGATTAAGAAGGTGTTAAAGGGACACTCGTTTCAGATTTTGGTGCTTGACGTCATCCCATAATCCGCGTGCGCGTATTTTGTAACGCTCTGTATGTTTATCAAATTTTCAGTAATTGTATAATTGCTACCGATGCATTAGATCATCCTGTATATACTTTCAATGTTGTTTTGTAAATCTATAAAGCAGGCATACCAAATTGTGATTTCTATTGAATAAAGGCCTAAACACCAACCAGAATTACCGTAATTTTTTTGTACCGCTAGATTGTTAAAATATCACCCTGTGCAGTAGCGTAGCGTCTGTAGAGACATTTCATACCTTAGCGAATGCTTTAATAAATTATTATTCTAAATAAAGTATTTTATCCACACGACAAGATGTGCGATGCATGAAGTACAAAATATCGTAAAAGGCGTGACAAATTAACAGTGCCAAACAATTATCCGCACACTAGCTTCAGGATATTCAGTACTAACTTATACGCCACTTGTGAGATGCTTTGTAATTTCACATTCAACTTAATTGTTTTAAGTTAAATTGAGCATACGAATGCTATGTGTTGTAAAATATATTTTCTGTAGGTTTAAACGTAAAGTTTTTATCTAACTTCGAGATTAAAAGGTCATAAGGAAGTGTATAAAACGGGCTTATTAATTTATTATTGATAATATTGATCTGTGTTAAGAGCGTAGTGAATAATACAGTAACTGTAGGGATATTCTTTCCTTTGCCTGGTGTATATATTAAGGAAAATTATACATTGATTATATGTATAACAATGTATTCAGATCTATTATATTAATGCTAAGTGTTATATGTTATTTTATGCGCAAATGCTCTGCTATAGAAATCGATTATTCAACTGCGAAGATTTTAGAAACTTCACGTGTAATCTATGTAATCTCGGGAGAAACTTGCGTTGCATATTAATTAGTAGCGGGATATTACAGTCTGCCGATAACCAGAGTGGCGTATCGAACTATTTTACATAAAAGACTAGTTAAGTACATACATACATATAAATTAAACTGGTAGTAATGATAAATTAAACATGGAAGTTGTTTTATTTGGCACAATCTGCCAAATTAGTTTTTGTTCCATACTGGATCAACAATATAATTTTTTTAAACTTGACGATTTTCGAAATATGTACTAAGAAAAGAAGAAAAAATTGGGAATTTGATGTCATTTTGTTTTATTTGTTTATATTACTAATTTGTGTTAATAATGGTAGATTATTCAATTAATGAGAAGATAGATATGATAAAATATTATTTCGACAATCAAAAATCCTGAAGATGTCCAATAGGAGTCTAGACGGAATGTTAGCAGAAGCTGCAGTTCCAGGCTAGAAATCAAAAAAATATTGCAATTGGCGACAGTGGAAACTTACGTATCCGAGTCTACTTGTCATATTTGATTGAGATGAAAACACTTGTGCAACTCCGGTTTTCTTCTACATGGAGGAGTTACCAATGTAACCCTCGACTACAATTGGGATGAAATCGCTACCTGTATTGTCTAATTGCTAAACGTTGGGGCGTCTAAAACAACAACTCAGAATTTGGTCGTTTGAGAGAAGCAATCACTTCAGGCAATTTTCCGATTGTGCTGATCCCTATGGGATATGCAATAACTATTGCGATACATCAAGAAAGAAACGTTGATGAATAATATTTTTTGTAGTCGTAAATCAGCATACCTGTTTACTAAATCAATCCAAGCACTACTTATGACTGCAAAAATGTTTGAAATGTTATTCTTTATTGTAGGTATTACAATTCTATGCTATCATTATATAGAAGCTACACATTTCCCTGGAAACTGTAGCTGTTCTCTCGATAAAGAGTTGAATTAATCCATCTATTGTGGTAGATTAGTTTTTCGCTTTCATTATAGCTAGGCCTCTCTCCTCCTGATCTATCCACTTTTCTCTTGGTTTTCCTCACAGTCTATAATATAAGGATTACATTCTGTTAATATGCTAGTAGTTGAGTATCTATCTTTCCTGCATAGGCGACCATGTAATCCTGTTGTTCGCACTACTTTTTCTTCTTTTAATAATCTATCAATTTCATGGTTCATCAATTATTTTCTTTCATTATCATTTAATTTCTTTGGCCCAAATATCTTCAGTTGCTCTTCATTTTTTTTTGTGTTAGACCAGTTGTTTCTATTGCGTACATGATTGTTGGAAAAATGTTAATTTTGATGTTTACACTTATATTCTTTCTTGAGTTTCCCCGATGCGTTCTTTTGTTTTCTGTGTTTATTATCACTCCTAGATAGTTACATGTTTCCTCTAACTGTTTTTTTATTTGTTGTTATTATTGCAGGTCATTAGCATATGCAATAGTTTGCGTGGATTTATTTTTTATGGCTTCTCTAATGTTAGTCTGTTTTACTATAGCGTCAGGAAATGCTAAGAATAATGCCAATAAGGTATCACCTTGACAATTGACCCATGTATTGACATTCTGAACAAATTGATCAATTTCTTTGGTGTCTTTTTTTCATCTAGATCTTCTGTTATGCTTTGCCTGTATAACTTGCCGAAAGCTTGTGAACAACTAAAGTTGTATGAAAGCCTGAATATATTCCATATTTCTATCGTAAGGTCCGGCTTTCTCAATAAATTCAGTAATTTCTTCCATCTTTAATATTTAACCTACTGATGAACATGTCAAAAATGCTTGTGATTTAGAGCACTTTGATAAGTCCACTTTCTTGTAAATATGTATATAAGACTTGAACGTAGCATGGAGTACATCGACCTCAAAGTAGAAGACCTCTTTCTTTTGCTTTGTTTTTGGAAATATGTAAATGAAATGTTTCCAAATGCTCTCTTAACATTATTCTATGTACAGTAGCATATTCATTTTTGTTCATTACTAAGCTCAGGTGGAGTTAAGTTTATGTTATTACATTAATTCCATTTTTTGTATGTACTTTTAAATGCAAATAAAATATAATTGCAATGACAAATATTTGTTTTTAAACAAAGTTAAACAAAGGAATTTTCTGATACACTAAATTAAATTAAAGACCTTCAATTGAAATTCATGCAATAAACTTTTAAAAAACCTAGATTATCTTCGTGTTTCAATTATTATTAATTTTTGCCTTTTTTTGGAAATTCAAATTAATCCTGAAGAGGGCATAGGCGATTTTGTATTCTCGTAAGTTCCGAAATTCCTTGTTTCTAGATTTAACAGATAGTGAAGATGAAGGCCAAGGAGAAAATTAAATATGTAATAAATAAATAATGTAATAAATTAAAAAATAGAAAATATTTATTTTTGGAACTAGAAACCACCATGTCTGCCTCTTCTTTTATGTTTTTCTAGAGACTTTACCGAAGATAAAAATGTCAAGAAAAAAGACAAAGAAATAGTTTAATAATTGTACTTGGTATTACGAAAAATGCAGCGATCTGAACGTCTGGCTTCCATATATTTGTGATTTTTAATACATATTAAAAACAGACACGATGGCATAATTTACAATATTTGCTTTTTTTTCTAAAATTTAAAAACCCATAAAAAAAGAAATCAGGTACCGCTGATTTCTTTTTTATTATATATATAAGCTCTTATTTTTTCTAAACCACAAAGATGTGAACCGTATTATATATTACTATCAACGACAATGAAAAATGTACCTATTCGTATCGCACAAGCTACAAACTTAAATGTTTCCCAGAGCTGTAAAAAAATACTCGTCATAGATATGTAAAATAGAAAAAAAAATTGTACAGAAACCTCCTCTTACAAGGCATTTTAGCGCACTCGCCCGTTTGGGACATTCGTGTTCGGCTTGTTTTTCAAATTTAGGGCGCGTGTGACAAGATTCCGTCTTATGAAACATACCATGTTTCATAACAAATTGAATTAAATTGATCGTGGTTCTTTTATTTCTAATTTTATCTTTTTTTGTGGGATTGTTATCTATGAAAACTGTAAGATTTTACAATTAGAACAAGTTTCATAAAACATACATTCAGCAACCTAAAGTTAGGCATTATAAAAGAATTACTACATCTTCCCTAACACGGCAATTAAAATAACAGGACTTTAAAACTGGTTTCGTTAAGCCTTTAAATCATATACGCATATAAGTGTGGCAGGCGCCACTGCATAGCATGTTGCTTTTAGCAATCGTTCGAGTGCGAGTAATCAATTTGTCTACATTACATATATAAAATGATCCTAATATAGTAAAGATATGCATTCACTCAACAAAATTTGTTTTCTAGTAGCCTAATGTTAAAATAGTAGTTACGTCTCTCGTTCTCAGAAAAAAAATAAAGGGTATCTCAGGTCTATTGTTTTAAGATAAACTCGGAACTTACCGAACATTATGCTTTCCTATAATGTGAGTCCACGTGCCGCTCAGATAGGTCTCTTCTTTTCTTCTAATAGTTGTTGATACGGTCCCGGTTTGTAGATAATTAGTACTCACCGAATCACCAGCATTTTAAAAGGAGATATGTGTATACGCATGCAAACTAGGGAATAATTTAAAGAACATTAGATTTACAATTAAAACAATAGAATAAAATTTTATATTACACGCACGGAATTTTAAAGGAATTTGAATTATCACAATTTAATTACAAATCACTTTATTTCGGAGTACCTGACTAAAATACTTAAAAAATAATTAGTACATTATAAATTAAACTTAAGCGTTAAGAATACGTTAGGATGCTTGTTGCGGGACTAGAGATATATCTATTTGATTCAAATGGGTAGTTATGACTGTTCTATAATCGAGGAACTACGACGTTTGGGATTTAGGTACCACCCATTTTAAGAAAACAAGGAATGTATGTAGGGATCAGAAAAGGACGAGTTGCAATAAGTAGGGATGATTGAATTAAAGAGAGCAACTGTGGTGAAAGGGTTAGTCGAAGGGGTTGAATTAAGGACGCTCTGAAGGTAGTGGGGTAAGATTTCGCAATCTGATTTGAGACTTCTCTTCACGCGAAAGAGGGACCAATTTACCCTAAATAGATATTTTGGTATGTTTCACAAAATTAATTTCTTTAATGATGAACACAATATGTTTCAAATAAAACTGTAGCAATTATTCCATCAATATCAAATTAAAAGAAAAACAACATTGATCATATATAGTAATAACATGTGCAATAAGTAAATCATTTTAAATTTATTTTGATTGTAGAGATAAAATGGGCGAAAGCACGCGAATATTTTACATACAGAGAGCATAAAATACATCAATAATCGAACACATAAATTTAAATATTTAGGCCTACAAAAATCGAGGTGTAGTTGCTTTATTTTTCAGTGTTCTCTATGAAGATTGATGGACTATTTCATTGTTTCAAACCAATTGTTATCACTGTTATATCATTTTAAAGGCATCGACTGTTTCTTCCAGTCACTGGGATCATTGACTGACTATAACCATTCTTGGTTCTAGGGGACGTAAAAATATCGTTCAAATTATACAGAAGATGATCTAATATAATAACTCGATGTTTTGCTGCTCCAAATACTTGCTCATAATTTGAACTCTATGTGAATTCACATTATCGTGATGAATTTTCGTTGTGAGTTGGTTTTTCGGAGCGCGGCGATTGCTTATATATAAGAAAACGGTGTGGTTCTTCAGCACACTTCGGGAACGGATAATTTTTGTTAGCTTCTCCTCATTTTGAAACGCCTACACAACGGATTGACGTTTGGTTTTAGGTTCATAGCAATAAATCCACGATTCGTCACCGTTCCCGATGCTATAAACATTCTTTGAGCTTCTGTTCTTGAACCACCCCAAAGTTTTTCCACGTTTCCACTTTTGACGCGAGCCGCCTTTTTCTTCTTCTTTTCAGTTAAAAGATGTGGGATCCAACGGGAAACTAACTTTTTTTCAAGTTTTTTTCGAAAAATAAATTGGTTTTGTTAATATACACAGTACTACTATATAATATTCATATAGCAAGAGTAAATAAACATATACGCGTTTTTCAATTAGCATCTTCCGGAGTTATGAAACAAAGAATATTTAATTATCGCTTCACAAACCTCCAACATCTTTATCCATTAGAAACCGTCCCATTAAAGCTTTGATTGGAAAGAGTTTTGTTCCTTTTCAAGACCAGTACGAGAAATCTAGAATAACATCTGGTTCGTTATAGCGAAATAAATCGAGGTGCGCGTTATGTACTCATTTTATTTGAACTATTCATTCTGGATTGTTCCAGTTAATCCATTTTCCGTTATATTTTGGGTTTAGTAACGGTTATTTTACATTCTAAAGTACGAGCAAGAGCAACAAGAAATATTTATAACGGTCGACAAATTCAACAGCCGATTACTGTAAAGGTCTTTTGCCTCCTCACTGGGAATATTTCAACATTTTGGCATAAAGTTTTAATAACGGGCATTGAAGCTTCGTAATTCGATCCCTTAAAAAATGCTTACCAATATCAAAACTTCTTTCCGGAATTTGCTGACCTATATCTAAGTGAGCTTTTTACCTTATGCCTACCTCGATGTAGAAGACCATGGTCCATTTTAAACGGCCACGAAGTGACCTGGGTATGACCAACGGTCTAGAAAAGGTATCAAAAAGTCTTACATACACAAAGCACCTAGAAACGGTTTAGCCGTCCATCCAGGCGAATTTCTTACCCCTTTTTCTAAGGTAATCAGATAGATAGATATTTAAATTGGGTCAGATTGCATGAGGTCAAGGGATATCCGTGTAGGCAGGTAGTCGCCGGTAAATTAGAATAATTTCTTGAACGAGTCCGGCCAGGAATGCTTACGTGTACGCAATGACCACGGATGGTCGGTCATTGTAAGACAGCCTTTAATGTTTTTCGTATTTGCGCGATATGTTCGCCCTAATACCTGCGGAAGGATTCCGTTGACCATCGGACGCCTGAGAAAGTTCGTGAAATCACTCGCAGGTATCTGCAAACGATGTGAACCAATTCTTGTTGATCCGTTGTGAATGAGTACGTACACACATGCAAGTAAATAGATATTGGACGCATAAAATTATTCCATAACGAAGACTTACTTACTTTTTAAATGTAGTATACGAAATAGTTCAAATCATCAACAACCCCGACACGTTTCGATTGCTTTTTGTTTTTCTAACAGAATATATGTTAAATCGGAAGATATTTCATATTAGATTAGTTTAATTCCTTCTTGAGCTAGAATAAAATCATTATGAACTCTATAAAAAAGATTCGTTCGGGCGTATAAAGATGGTCTTCAGGATAAGCACCGGTGAATTTTAAGGTAAGAAAATTCGACGGTCGTTTCTGTAGGACTTCGAGTAAGTTATAGAAGGGATAGCATATTCCAATTTATTTTTAACCACACAGTGGACAAATTTTAAGTAAAAATTGACACTGCTGAGACAGGTAAGACCATATCTTTTACCACTAATTATTGCATTTTATCCACTTTAAAAATTCATAAATACTCATAAAAACCTAGTCAACCTCGAGAGCTCCCAAGAATTTTTTTCTGGATTTCTTTCTACGAACCTTCTAGTTTAAAACTCTCGAGATTTTATGCGTTTTGGCTACTATAATGCTTTTTCTTTTTAGATATGGCGATTCGAGTTAAATGGAGGCAGTTTTATGAAGAATGAGTAAAACTCCTAAAAAAAATCGAAATGTAAGCATCATAATGTGGGAAAGGTGTCATCGAAAGCCTCAAGTTTTTTTTTACAAATACTCGTCTTGCCTTGATATGGATGACAGACTTCAATGTTTCAGGGCAAATCATCCAGTCTACTCCTCAGCGTATAGAACCCCCTGAAAAAAGTTTCTCTGACTCAAGTGATAAAAGGAGGAAAATTGTGATTTATTGTCAGTTGACTGTGAAAAGCCATCTTCCACTATACCTACAAATAGAATTGTTTATCTCTTGATGAAACTTTAGCCTTGTTTGTTGATTATAAATTAACTAAAGCTTTTTATTGTTTGTTGAGAGCAAAAGAAGTTGGTCACGATTTGTGTGCTTTATTCTACGGGTTCCAACAAGCTAAAAATGATTGTATTCCAAGTGTCGTAGTACTGATATTATTGCATGTTGTGTAGATCTAGCATCTAACCAATAATACAATTATTATGTAGATATGTCCATATAATACAGATCAAAGTTATACATTGTATTCTATAGTCCAATATATCTACTTACGTAGATGAAACAATAACATAGACGTACATGTTATTATTATAAAATCCAGGAAATATGAATCTTGAATCCCTGTAGATTTTTTTTGTTGGCCAATTAGTTGAAAACGGTAAAATTAAAACACTTGAGTAATAGCCAATGGTCACCGTTGAGTCAAAGACTGCTCCAAGATCTTCAATTGTATGCGTTCTTTTAAGAGCATGACCATCCGTTATGTAAATAGAAAGTGAAGGCATAATTTTCCAAGAGTATGACTTCTTGACGTTTAGTAGTAGCAAGCGGTGTACTTCAAGGTACCATACTTGGCCCACTGCTACTCTTATTGTATCTAATTTTGTGATCGTGTTCGCAGATAGCACTACCATGCTGAGGCGCACAGAAAACAGTACAATGCCAGCAAAACAATCTACTAACGCTACACTGAACGAAAAAGGTACGTAAGTACAATAAATGTAAATTTTTTTTATCAAAACTGCTCCAATGAACGAGTTTATCATTTTAATAACTGGCTATTTATTATATTGATGAACAAGTATTTTCGTATGAATTTATTTATTAATATAAAGAATTATGAACGAAAAATCCCTCAAGCTTGTTTGGCATCTCACAAAGAGAGCTAATAAACGGGTATTTATTGTATGGATGAACAGGTTTCAATTTCACAAACGTAGTTCATTGCTGTAATAAATTTATCAGTTAATACAATAAGCCTTTTTGTTTTTCTAATAAATTAATTTTTTCAGTGTACAAAATTGATTTAAGTACCCTGATTTACAACTAAACATTGAGAAAACTAAACCGATGAAGTTTGCAAGTAACGTCCAAAATGTAGGCATAAAATGCAATTAAGAAATTCTTACCTGCCCTGCTTTGACGATGTATTCTTTCTAAGGTCCCAATGTCCGTATATTACGCGAATGTTTACTGGCGTCTGAGGTATGGTATCATTTTATTGGGTAATTTGATGGATACAGAAAGGATCTTTTTCCTGCAGAAGGCTTGGGTTCAATATGAACCGTCGTACCATTTATATTTTTAGAAACTTTAATATACTCTACTTTTACCTTGCTGGCAATAGATATTCTTGAATGTGCATTATTTGTAAAATCTAACTACAATGATCTATTCAAAGAATATGAGCAAAATGGTTTTCTCTTATCGCCAATAATATTTTTTTTATTAAAAAAACCAAAGTGCCATATTCCCGCGTTTGAAAGTTTTAAATTATTTACCTGTAATGTTAAACACGTTGCTCACTACCAACATTTAAAAATATATTGAAAAATATTTAATTCAACAAACACTGTATAAAGCGATGACTTTTTATGTTTTCTGTTAAAAAAAAGCACAACATTGTATGTCTCTTAACATGCTAGTGTATGTCAGCATACGTCTATCTAGTTTTATTTATATGTACTTGTGCAAAAAAAAAAAAACGGCATGCGTTTCTTTGGCACTAGAGGGCGCCAAGAAATGTCGAGTTTGTCGTTTTGAAAGTTAGAGATATGAAAAGTACTCTCGAAACCACGCTGATGACGCCGGGTAGGCAGAAACATGTCCGTGTGTTAGTGTATTTTTCTCTCTCTCCTTTTATTGCGTTTGCCGTGAATTATTCCATTAATACCATGAGGAAGCTAAGCTATCTTAGCATTATTTTATGTTATTGTTTCTAGGCATTTTCTGATGTGTTCTGTACTTGTGCAATTTATTTTTTAGTTAGTTAGAGCACCACCCAGCTACTATGTACAGACGTACGTTTCGTCGCCATACGGCTCATCAGTGCACATTTATGGAAGGCAGTCAATTGACCAATTCTCATATAAACACGGACGAGGTGGAATAGGGATGAAAGTATCTAACTAAAAAATAATCACATAATTTACTGAAATATTTGCAAACAACCTCCTGGTCATAGTTGTATAGATTGCTTGCAAACATTTCGACAAATTGTGTGATTGGGGACCTTTAGTTAGATGCTCTCATACGTATACGTTTCCACATTATTATTATTATTTTCCTTATACTGACAGAAAATTATGTCTATATTCTTTTGTAGGTTCGTATCTTGAACGCTGAATGTTCGTGAAAACAGCTTAAGTCCGTCCGTGTTGCCCAGGCAGGGACATGTTAAAGATGAAAGCAAATGATTCATAACTAGTATGAAAAATTGAGGGCCCGAGTTAGAATTCTGAGGCACTCTAAACGGAGTAACGGAATATGGAGGGAAATCTAATACAGCGTCAATAAAAAATGATGATGTCGAGGAAGAACCGAAACGTCATATACAAATTTAGAGTGCATTATTAAATAGAAGATCGAAAGTGGCTCCAAAACTGTGTTTTTAGTTTTTCTCTGCATTTACTATAAGTCTATTTGCTCACAAATTCTCTATATACAATAATAAACGGAAACCCCATGAGAATGAAACAGCCTGTATATGTTTGGTGTAAATGCTTTCGCATCAGATGTGTTTATGCAAGAGTGCAGCCAAATCACAAGGCGGAAATAGTCGATAAGCGAGTAAATTTCGAACGCGGTTCTTATTACTGCAACTGATAAGCGCACTACGTAAGAATACTTTGCTTTAAGCACATTAAGCCTGAAGTTGTGAAGGAAAGTAAATCGAATTAATTATCAATATGATATGAACTTTTTCACAATACCGGATATTTATTTATACCTATATAATGAATTTATTCATAACAAGGATGTATGTATTTATAGTATATCTGGTTTACAGATTTGCCTACAGAATTTACTTTAATAAATGTCCCGTAAGCACACGTAGTTACCAGAGATTCGTGGATTACAAATAAGACAAAATAACGGAAACTACGATGTGGGCATGTAATAAGCGTACATAGATAAGTAAATATTTGCAGTTTAGTTTTTGTTCGAACAGACGGAATAAAAAAAAAATAGATTAGCTTAGCAATAAAATATGTAGTGCTGATGTGGATAGATACATATATTGGATTACAGGATGCTGTTCTTACTTCTACAATTGCTATATTTTATGTTACAGTTCAAATATTTATACTTATTATGATTTTTATCGATGTTATTATTGTTTGTCTTATATTACACTTTTGCAGCGCTCCGCATTATTATTGTTATTAGGTCTTGTAATGCTTTTAGTTTCATTTGTAATAAAATTGTTTAAACATTAAATCTTGATGTATGCTCCTTAAATGAAGATAACAGGTTATCAAATATAGATTAATTCTGTATTTAATTTTAGACGTAACATATAATTAATATTTACTTTAAATAAATAAGTAGCAATTTCGCTGGAATAAGCTTGAACGTTTAGTTTCCTGATTTTAAGGTAAAACCTACACATAAAAAAAAGATTACTTCGATTAAGATATCTTATCAAGCATATGGTAAGTTCTCGTACGAGCAAAGGTAATCACAAGAATGTAAGAAGTATTCTTGACTATAGAAGAATCTTCTTTTCTAGTAGCACGTACGATTGGCGCAGCCAACTCGACGCTGACAACAATGTCGGCATTACATGAAAGTGTAAACATTTTATGCTTTTGGCCGAATATTCGCTCACAACGTTCTCGCATACTGACCTGATATTTGGGCGAGTTATTTACACCGACCTTTAACGAATATTCCCAAAAAATTGGCTCACTGTTGTCTGCCGACCGTGACATCACATGTTTACAACGCTTGCCAAATGAGCTTCAACCGACGCTGCAGCTTTTAAATTGGTTTAACATCGATTTGCTTATGTTACTGAAATGTTTACTGCCAAGCGTCTTTT
Source organism: Oryctes borbonicus (assembly GCA_902654985.2). Lineage (NCBI taxonomy): Eukaryota > Metazoa > Arthropoda > Insecta > Coleoptera > Scarabaeidae > Oryctes > Oryctes borbonicus. Next base: position 7,005,580 of record LR736861.1, on the reverse strand, counting down.
CCCCATTGTGTGCTAAAGGCCTACCAACTGTGCTACTAGGGACTGGGGAAAAACGTTGCTCAAGATTCGACTTTCATCAGCAGATTTGGACAACGTCTGTTAAAATTTTAACAACAAAATAATCTATTCAACGATTTCCACTTTCATCCGACGTGGTTTGGTTAAACTGATAGAATCAGACGTGATGTGAAGTATTTCACAGAGAGAGTAATTGCGGTTCTTAAATAAGAATCGTTTGGGATTAGCTTAGTTCAAGTGGGTGAATAATAGTCATCTATTTATTTTATTTGATTTACGAATGAACTATATAACAAAGCTTCCCTGTGAATAGAAGAGTTCCTTAAGGATCTGTTTTGTTTCCTTTGCTTTTTCTGATGTACGTAAACGATTTGCCGTATAACATCTCTTCTCGTATGGTAATCCAGTAAGTCAATGATACTCCTGTCTTGATCCGATCAAAGTCCAATGAAGTGGTACTCCAAGAGGATGAATGGTTCGGTAGTAATCTTTTGAGTTAAATGGAAATAAAACGCAATAACTGGCAATTTCAACGAAAAAGAACGTCTTCAATGAGAACCGCTTTATTTGGAATCCGTCAGAGTAGAGCTACCTATGGCGGTTCAAGTGCTGCGAGAACCGTAGAAGAAGATACAAAGAGATGCTGTTAGAGCTTTTAGCCGAGTGTCCAGTACAACTAGTTGCAAGAACTTATTTGAATCGCATAATATAGTCATCTTTCGCTCCTTGTTTATACTTGCCCGCCTTGAGTACGTCCATGGTTCATCCCACGAGCTTTTACTAAATGGCTATATTTTGGCTATATTCGGTTTGGCTTGGTTCCCTGTCACCCAAAGTCATCCCGCACCTTTATGAAAAGGCGTATAAAACAAAGCACTTTTTAAACGTAGAAATACTTTGCCGCGCCAAAGGAAAGGACTTCCGCGTTTAGACATATATTCCTTTTCTCACCCATCTGCCAATTATCGTCATTGTCATGTAAAGCATACATTAACAAATGTTTTTGTATAAGCCCACCCTGTAATTACAACGAACACATGTACTACTTTTGATTACAAACATTATATTTTTAAAACGATTCTCTATTATGTTAATAGCAGACCGCTTAATTGTTTTAATCGCTAGGAACGGCTGTCGAAGATTTAAGCTAATTAGGTGCGTAATTAATTTCAGTCTACATGAATCTTCGTTCCATCTTTTAACATTGAGCTTACGCATTGTTTCGATAGCCACTCTAGTGGTGCGTCAGTGGTAATTTTGCGCAGTTCCTACTAGACGCAAAATATCAACATTTTGTATTCATTTCCTTTGTCCTTTCCTTTGTTGCCGTCTGGATTTTTCATACTTTCATACTTACTTAAAAAGGATTTTTTGTTTGATTTGTCTAAGAAATTTACTTAGAACGTGCAATTTGATTTAAGTTTAATTTTCTGCGGTATCTAAAAATCTTAACACACGAACACGTAAGAGATTACACAATTTTCTCCATACGAGATTTTAAATTTTGTCATTCGTAAGCTTAATTAAGAAGATACACATGCAAGAATATTAAATAACAAAGAATTTTATATATTGAAGGAAAAGTTACGCCGTATCTACGGATATACCTACTTGCGCATACATATAGATGTACTAAATCACGTTCTAAATAGAACACAATGAATCTGAAAGTGAAACGGAGTAACAAAATTGTATCTTTTTTTGCGCAAGCAGACGTAGGTACCTATATAACTACGTACGTTACATACAAGGTGTGGTGCAATAAATTTCATAAAACATGAAGCTGTTATAATTGCTTATCTTTGGACTTTACGCGAGGAGCCAATTAAGATGATTACTGGAGTATATCGAATCTCGATTCGTCCGTTCGTCGGCTCGCCGCACCGTGCTCATCATCATCTCATCTCGACTCACCGGAAATGCTCAGTATTAATTACGCCATATCCTCTCTTAGTTCTTTCTCGGAGGTGCGCGTCGTTCTCGTGTTCAATATTAAACACGTAGGTACTTGACTTTAGAAAATAATTTCTCTTAGAGATAGAAACCTTTGCTTTTGTTGTATGTTTCCAATAGGTGAAATATACCAGAATATAACCCCTGTTTATTTTCCAATTTAAGACCAATGAGAATTCTTCCGATACTATCTAAAGGATGTAAAAAACTATTATCTGCTTAACTGCGAGATCTTGTATATAATAACATTATACCTACGAGACAACCTGGCTTTCGATAGGGATACAGCTGTGCGACCACCTAACTTGCTATTATTGATGATATTTCGGAGTTGGCTACGGTGAACGCGAGTTATAGTGAAGTTATTATCGAATTATCAAAGCCGTAGATTTCAGTTTGTTGTAGTTGATGGTAGCGTCCTTAGCTCCTCTATGATTAAATTCTGGCGTTACTCAGGGTTCTGTACTTTTCCCGCTTTTATTCACAATTTTTATTTGTAATTTTCAAATTTATATTCATTACTCCAAGTCGCGCTTTTACGCCGGCGATACTCAAACATATTATTTTCTTCTCCCCGAATGAAGTGCACATAGCATGTGATCGTGTGAACTCAGATCTTTAAACATCGTGAATGCATGCACGCGTCATGAGTTTTGAGAAAATCTGTCGGAAATAGATGTGATTGAGTTTGCCCCAGTTAGACACAGGAAGGCATTGCTCTCTAATATCAATATAAAAATTGATAATACAGAAATTTCCCGTAAAAATGTAATAACAAGTTTGGGCTTGTTGATTGATGAACATTTGAAATTCATTCAATTGTATTCTACCACACCCGTTTCTTGTTAAAAAACTGAAGACTATGTTATGTGAATCTCTTGTTCTTCCATACTTTAATTACGGTGATTCAATTTACTCCTCATTTATAATTTGAGTCACGGGTAGAAAAATACAGAAAATCTAGAATTCGTGCCTGAGATTAATTTTTAGTATTCGTCGTCGAGGGCACATTAACCTTTGCACCTCATATCCGCTGGAAGCCAAATTCTGTAGGAGATCATCTACAACCAGGCAGCAGATCAGAGGTGACAAGACATATAGCATAGCTTTGATCCATTTTGTAGACAACGGGTGAAAACCTTTGGAAGAGGTCGCTTTCTCGATGATAACACCTCTTTAGGTGTTATCAAAGGCACCCTCTATATCTAAGAAAGCACAAAGAGCTATTTCTTTTGCCATTAACGACACCTCCAGCCTGCTAGCGACGTACTGGAGGGCCGTCGCTGTTGATTTTGCCTTCTGGTAGGCATATTGGTTGGGATGAAGCGGATTTGTTATAAGCACGTCGTTCCTTAGATACTGGTTTAGTACCTTTTCCATTCCTTTAAGCTGGAAGGAGAAGAGACTGATAGATCTATACGCTTTAGGCTCTGCGGGATAACTACCACATTAACGTCTCTCCACAACATTGGTATATAGCTGGGTTTGTACAAGCACTCCAGTATTGGAAGGATAGCGCCTATACCTTTCGGCAGTAACATTGGGAAGACGGTGATTTGTAGGGTTTAAAAGTTACTAAAGCCCATCTTATCCTATTTGTTGTATAGAATTTACTTGTTAGACTTCCGTACCTCCTTTGACGGATGATTTGAGTTCGTTTCTAGGTGGTAGTCTTTGCTGGTAGATACGATGCAGGCTGGAAAGTGAGTATTCATCAGTATCTCTAAAGCCTCTCTAGAGTCATCAGTCATCAGCTTTCTATAGGTGCCCAAATTCATTTGCAGGTTCCTTCTTGGCTTTCCTAATTTCGAAATTTTACTGGGTTAGGGCTTGCCTGTCCCATTGATGTTCGAGCCTTGAGTTTTAGGCTTTATTAAACAGCCTCCTGTTCTTAGCTCGCATTGCTGTTCCACCAAGGCACTCCTTCGCATATAACATGACCTCAAAATTTTCTTTTGGATACAATAGAATTTACTATTGCTGAGATAGAGCCGTTGTCCATGCTTAAACAAGCACATAGTATATTACATTATATATTGTATCAACATAGATTGTCGCAGGACCAGTGTTGTTACAATCGAAAAACCTCAGCATACAAGTTTTTGTTAATTTAACAAAAGATTTACTCCGAGTGTAGCTTTTGGGAATACTTTGTAGTTAAAATAATATACAACAAATCTTATATGTAACTTTCACGTTTTCAACACCTTTTATTTTGTAGATGATTTTAGTAACAATCCTGGACAACAAAACAGGATATTGGATACGACCGTCTCTTGTTTAGAATAAGTCGTAAATCTTACGAGCACATCTCCGAAAAGCGAGAAATTATGTGGATTCGTCAAATTACAGGGTACACCATACGTAGAATTAAGAATTAGTCATCTTTTAAGGTGCGACCCGGCACAACATCCTTTGTTACTTTATTTAAACCATGTTTGCCGGAACAGGTGAGATGATAGAAGACAATACGCTGGCTGCATTAGCGAGAAAAAGCGGGAAACTGATGGTCAACGAAGTCGAAGGTCGAGAAGGGGGAAAGGTATCAAGACACACCTGAGTTCCCTCGTCCGTTAGACATTACTTCCTTACATATGACTTCCGATCGGCGTTGAGTTTACTTCTGAAAGACTTCAACGTAAAAGCACCCGTAGGGGAGACGAAAGAGCAGATCGTAATTATATTAAAAAAAAACTTTCTATGAGTAATTTGTTTCTAAAATGACAGCATCGGAGTGAGTTATGACATGCGCCTATTTACATCAGGATTAGACTATATTCAACTACGGTTATTGGAAATTTCATGTTAATATTACGATAAAAATCTATTAAATAAAATAGCCGTTTGAATGTATCCCATTCGCTGCTTCTACATTTCCAGCTCAATGTTACTAATTCGGAGTCATGTCCAAATGTTGCTACAGTTAGTTTCTTTATCACCTCTACTTTAATTATCGCAACAGTATTGAAAACATTGTTGTTAAACAATTTAGTTACATTAAAAAATGTCTCTGTTTGACATGTTTATCTTTTTATTGCGAGGCGAAGCTGCGTTAATGACTTTCTTCTTCCAATTTCCCCCAGATTGAGATTTCATCTTCATCATATACAGGTAAATTTGTATTTGCATTTGCGAAAGATCTTTAAAACGAAATTTAATTGAAATAAATCTGCATACATCTGTGGCTCGTATACTCTAATTTTTTTTTTAGTTTCACGTCCGAGTCACTTTTTGCTTAGTAAAATCGAAACCCTGAGATATTAATTTTATTAAAAACAAGAGTCTCATAACAGTTTATTTATGCCTTAAATGGTCCTTAAATTATAAGGGACTAACCTTCGTTTTCCTGTTCAAGAAAATTATTTAATTATACAGTAAAAATTGTATCGATTCTAGCCACTTTAGAAAATATTCTCAAATTTCAACATTAAAATGTAAAGTAGCTAAAGACATTTAATTTTTTCTACGCCTTCCAAGTGTTGCGCATTTTGTATTGTTCTGGATATCCAAATTTACGTTTATTTAAAGAGCACTTTGAGATTTGCCAAATGGAGTGTCGTTTAACTAATGTCCACTTAATCTACCCTTGGCCGGATTAAGCTGTTCTTATTTCCTTCCCGGATTCTTCAGCGTTTTATTAGGAAAAGTTACGAAACGGTAATGCCGGGGTAACGGGAATATTACTCGTCTTCGCTCAATTTTTTTTTATCTACTGAAGTTAATGGACGTGCCATTTGTTTGCTCGATCTCCAACTGCCTCGCTCTCTGAAGATGGCTCACTTTCTTCTGAAATCTTCGTAGCATGTGGACGAAAGATACATTCAAATTCTAATCCATTGTCGGTTTCAAACATAAAGGAAATTCCTCGAACGCTCGCTTGATTCATATGTTTCATGGTATCATGTAACTCTATTTCACGCGGATCACTTCTAGTTAATTGTTTTTCATTATAGTTACATGTAGCTATTAGCAAACGTATAATGTTACTTGAATTAACACAATGTTGCCGTTTTCCACTATAAATGAACAACATTTCGTGCATATATCCTGCTTGTTGGAAAATTACGCTTGAAAATATGTATATCGTTTTGTGGGATTGCGTCAAGTCACAAGAGCGAATGAAAAAACTATACTAATTGTAAGCTGTAAGCAAACTATTCTCATCTAGTTTATATCTGAGCTGTCTTAGAAAGTAGATGCTTCTTTACAAAGTACCTGGTAGAATATGTTCCTGTTGCTTATAATAAATAAGCTTTCTATAACAAACAAACATGAAAAGCCAACAATTTGATTGTCAATTGTCAAACCTTGTTAATAACCATAAAATTTTACTTTTATTTAAGAATGTGCAACCATACGCTAATTAACACATAACGATAGTACTTACGTATCCATGTATACGCAATGAAAATTTTCTTTGTTCAGATAATTATTCGTTTAACATCTACGATTTACATACATTATTCTCTGTCACTTTCATCGCTTAACTCTTACATTCATTTGCTCACATAAAACCTACATATCCGATTATCTAGAATCCATTCCATCCTTTTTTGATCTTCGCTCTGCGGTATAGGTCTACGTCAAAATACTTAAGCCATGAGGCATGTTTTATGGGCTTGATTAACCATTACGAATATGAATATCAACTTCATTTTATAACCGGCATTGTTTGCAAATATTAAAGATGATATCCAGAGATTAAATTGGTTAGCGAGTTCTCTCTTTCGAACACAACATCCGTTCACGTTCCCAATTAACGCGAAAACACAAACACAATACAGTGGTCAGACGCGAAGAAACAAATGCCCGTCGTTCGGATAAAAACTGGATTCATCACGTAAAAGAAATCAATAGGTGTACGTAGTACATGTATCACATAAAAATTTGCATGACAAATATAAATATATATGCACTTGAATAATAATAAGGTGGACGGACACCCAGCACTGTTATTGTGTTCGGACAGAGCAGAATCTAGGTGCAGATTTATATTAGGTTTCTAATTTTTGAGCGTCCGAAGGAAAAAATATATAATTTTTTTTTTGGTTCATAGCAAATATGTATCATTATAATAATTAGGTTAGTTTTCCATTTCCAATTCTAGTAATTATGTCGAATCAGGTGTAAATAGAAAAATAATAAATTAAGATTAATTTGTTGCTGCTGGAATTGTAAATCTTCTTTTACTTATACGATTTGTTGTAATTTTATTGTCGATATATTGTTTATTTTTATTGGTGCAAATAAAACTCAATATTTTCAGGGTAAACTGTGATTCAGATTTTAATATTAAAAGTTACTTAAAAAACGAACAGTGTCCGTGGTTCCTTAAATAGATTGTTTCCAACACACAATAATTCAACAAAAAAACATCAACGTTCGGCAAAGAACTGCCTTAGGCTATAATACGCCTTAGTTTGGATATTTTTAAATTAAACCATTATATAAGCACGTTGCAATATGCAGAGGGGTCTCCTATAAGCTTCAAAGCTAGGAGAAGCCATAAGTAATTTATTTTTATTTCTAGTATCATGATTATGGACGCTATTGGCAACATCAATTGTATTCCTGTGAAGACTCCTGTTTTTAATAGAACTAACATGTAATTGTTTCTTTTTTAATAAACAAAAAGCGACTCGGATGTGATATCTTTATTTTGCAAATTAAAACGCTTGAAAATCAAATTGAACAAATTTTAGAGTATGTGAGTTAGATTTAATGAAATTTCCAGTTATATTTCTTTTTTTTACAAAATTTTGAAGATTTTTCTTTTTAAAGGTGCAAGTACAAATTCATACCAGAATCCCCACTGAGAGCCATGTTATTTAAAAGAATTTTTAAGTTGAATTTATGTTTATTTTGGCTAAAATCGGTAGCTGTACACTGTCGTTTTTCTTAAAATTGTTCGATTTGAAGTCCGATTTCGTTATCCTGAGCTTCAAATTGGCTTCGATTTATAATCAAGTTCTTCCTGCTGAAATCGCTGCTCCGTGATCGGCTAATTTGATATTATGAAGTCTAAATAGAATTAGTTTTTTTTAACTTTTGATTTGATTGAAAAGTAAATTCCAAAATAATATTTAAATAATCATGTTTTAATCAAGAAATTTAGAAAATTGTTTATTCCTCTCGACTATTTTAATATTTTCATCCATAGTTTACTATTTCAAATAACACCTTTGATTGCTTAATCAAGTCACTAAAGTCACTAAAATGCCCTCCGCTTACACGTTGAAGTGTACAGTCAGGTATATTGAAAATAGAAAAAGCTCCTACTTCAATTACTGTAATGCACTTGTCCGAATTCGTTATGATAGTAAAATGTTGAAATGAAGAAGTATAATTGTGATCTATGTTGGTCATTTTTGTTTCTCGGATCAAAAGTTGTTAACTTTTTTTTAACAAACATCTACCTAGTTACGTATGTAAGAAAAAAAAAGAAAAAACTCCTAAAAATTTTGCTGATACAAGTTCATTCCAACGTGTGATTAACCAATTTAAATAGATCCAGACCCTCGTCCCAAGCTACTAGATATATTGTCTACATGTAAAAATACATTTCCATAAGTAAATGGTCAGGAAGATCGTCGATGAAGAGTAAGAAAAACAATGGCCCCAGTACTGAACCCTGCGGCACACCTATTGTTTGCAAATGGAAATCCGGGGGCGTATTGTTCAGTTTGACACAAATATTTCTCTTCAAAAGATTCCCTCAATTCCCAAATTGTATAACTTAGAGGACATGAGATTCATCGCATAATGGCATCAATAAGTTTTTTGAAGTACAACAGCATGTAGTAACCATAGGTAGACCAAAAAGGAGAGTAATAGAGGCAATATTTGCATCAAACCGTCCAAGGGTAAAAGTACAGTGAGATTGAGCTTTGTCGTTTCTAAACGTAAGACGTCGTCATTTCGATTTTTGCCTGATAATTATCGGCTGTTTTATGATGATGATTCATTAAATTATTGTCTTTTGTTTCATTTTCTAACTCTATTGTGTAAGCATGTAAGGCCGCTAATGAAATACGTGGCAAATAGGATACGGACTAAGTTAAGGGGAGCATCGACATATAGATACGTTTTTTAATTGCTCGAAGCTTGATCGAGCAAATACATTTTTTATAAGCGGAGTAGAATAAAAAATGCGTTCGAATCAAAGATTCGAGCAATTAAAAAACATACCCATAGCTTCCACCATTTACACCTGCACTTCTTGTAAGTGTGCGTTTACCTATTCAAGCTTTCGGTAAACTTGGAGGAGTCCCTTAGTTTGAGAAACTTGCGAGCTCAAAGCTCAATTTGAGAGAGTGAGCTCTTACATCACGCTATCTGTGCCAATATTAATGAAAGAGGTCCAAAGAATTCGTGTACGCTGTTGTTATTTACTTCATTTTTACATTAAATGTAGCTGCCGTAAGAAGAGTTACTAAGTTACTAATAATAACCAGCCTCGTATATCAATCTTTCAAATTCTGTCAACAATTTAACCGACAAAACAAAAATTGCATTCAAACGTTGCAGTCGCTAAGAATGAAATAAACAATAATAGTCACAACAAATTAAGTATGCTATTGTTATTATTTTGCCTAAATAAATTGTTAAATGGTGAAATATATTTTTCCTTTACATTTTTATGTAAGGTTTGGTATTAAAGATATTATTATATATTATATATACATATTATATTATATAATAATATGTTATATATATTATATTATAATATATATAACATATTATTATATAGTTGTTAGCTCTTAATGAGTAATATATTTGTGACCTTCGCCAAACACATTTTGCGGAGGTTCGTACTATTTTATCTTAGATGACTGGCTTATAATAACGCGATGTTTACAGATATAAAGAAATCGATAACAATTATACCAAACAACTTATTGTGAGTTATAATTCCTCGAATTAAAAAGCACTCGTTAATTATTAAAAAAAAAAATCAATTCCGATCCTGCTGCAGGCAAGTGTACGACTGGAGAAATGGTCGAAGTGGCGTGACGTTGACTGATTCATAAACGTTGGGTGACTCACTATTTTGGTTTGATGATTGCTAAAGATGTAGTTTATTTCCTCTTAATTTGTTTCTGAAGGAAACATATAAATCTTTTATTTGCGTAGAGTAAACTTTATTTACAGTAAGATAACACGTTTTTTATTAATCTGCTGGCGCTCACATCGACACATACACAGGCATGTAGTGAATTTTTTCGTTTTCAACGCTCACTGTTTCGATCAATGTGAACTAGACGGACAAAATTCACTAACGTTTGTTACGGTTCGATATCAATTTCTTTATTTAACTTGTGCTAATAAGATATATAAATTGGTTGGCATAACGGTTAAAATCTATCATTTTACAATCCCCGCCGGAATAACACATATACATTACCTGAAGATTAGATTAGATTAGATGAAGATCATTTTCTAAAAATAAAATGAACAATCTTCATAACGAAGACTCTTAATCAACAATGACGTTATTTGCGTGTAGAAACAGTTTTCTATGCCACAATTTGTGTATCTATGTAGTTCCGTAAAATATCCGATGATTTCAGTTAAAACCACATCATTAGATGCCTACCGCGTTATATTCAGCTATGAGAAACGCGATTATTTTGTTTTGATAAGCTTCTGCAGCGACATTTCACTAATTTTTCTATTATGCAGTTGTAACTAATTTCTTTTTGCTAATTAATTGTTCTTGTATAACTGGCTTATAGTTGTTGTAAAAGAAAAAAGAAATGAAAGGGGTAACTTTTAATGGATCGAGCGTATCGAAATATCTAAATGAAGTTGTTAGTTGGAGAGATATGGGAAAATTAAGAAAATGATGAAAAAAATTTCTAGGAGGTGTCTCTTTGGAAATGCGGTCAGCTTGGCAATTTCAAAAATGTTTTAAAATATTTATTTTGATGATGGTTCCTTATGCAGTTTGACCTGGTGATTACAGAGATTACGACTATTATGCGGTATCTCCAACGGTTTTTTGAGAAAATTGAGTTTGAGTGTCATTATTTTGGTAATAGGGAAAGTATAAAGAGGTCCTTGGTACTTTGAGTTGAAAATATCCTACATTGAAGGTATATCTCACTTTCTCATCAAAGAAGACAAGTAAAAAGCAGAATAGCACCATTTCATATCTAATAATTGACAAATTTAATTATTCCTGTTAAGTAAAAGACGCATAGATATAGTAGTGGTAGCGGATACATCATCAATAGTTCCACATGAACCGTTGAACAGAATATGGGGTTTTTCTTTAAATCTTTGGCAAATTATGCATTGAAGTTAATGCTTAATTGCAAAGAAAGTCAAACGCAAGAGAAGATATCAACCAAACAAATTTATTACACAGAATATACTTAAAACAATAGGTCCTCTAACACAAAATGGATAAATAAAAAAATATATCATTTTTGCTAAACTTAGTAATGAGTGTTCGATCCTTTATTCAAAATAACCTAAAAAATCCTGTTCTTCATACTGTCTGTCAACTTCGTCAGTGTTGAAGTAGGAATCTCATTCCAACACCTCGTTATCGCAGATTTCAGTTCTTTGAGGCTATCGTATTGTTTATTATTGGCATACACCTCCCTAGCCAATACTCCCCAAAGATTCTCGCCGGGGTTCAGGCCGGGCGAGCGAGCAGATCACTGTATTAAGTTGATATCCTTTTGATGAAACCACTCCTTCGTTCGTCTGAAAGAATGGATAGCTGCGTTGTCTTACTGAAATATCCAATCTTGCGCCGGCATTTAATCACCAAAGTCTATTAGAACCATTTCTAGAAGTTTTATATATGAATCCGAATTCATTCGTGTAGAAATAAACCACATAGGGGCTTTATTGTTATGGGTAAAAGCCGCCCAAATCATCACACTACCGCCACCAAAATTTCTACTTATCGCAGCTTCAGTGTTCTTATGCAAATCGTGCCGGTAGTATTTGAAACCATCAGGCTCGTCCAAATCAAATTTCTTCTCGTTAGAAAATATCACATCCTTCCATTCATGATCCCAACTCATGTGATGTTGCGCAAATTTCAGTCTTGCTTGTTTGTGTCTATTTTCAGGGTGGTTTAGCCATCGAAATCATTTATTGCCGGATAAAATTTGTTGTACACGTCTCTTAGCTACAGATAAATTTAAATCATTTTATTTGTTGTGCGGTTACGTTACCAGAAGAGGCTCGATGAGCGCTGTCTCTTCGCATTAGTTTTTGATTTCCCCCTTTAGCGCGATCTTTGCCGTAGGAATTACCCAACCTTACAAAATTATTGATGAAGTGATCGTCCCATTTTCTTACCTATTGCTGGCTTTGACAACCCCATTTCTTTATAACGATTTATTCTTGTTTTTACGTCCTCGGTTAGCAATTTACCTCTCGAAATCGTTATTAACTGTTATACTTTGAAGTTATATGTAAATATTTGGCACTAAATAAACTTTTTAAAATGTTTAGAAGTTTTTTTAGCTGTTTAGCTGTGGAACTATGGAAATTTCGCTTAGTGTAGTCGAATATTATTTTGACGTTGACCTTGGTGGATCAACCCGTACTGCACTATGCAACATATAATACTCTATGGCTACCTCGTTCAAAAATATCTTCTCTTATTCCAGCTTCGCACATTTTATAACGAACATGTTAATAGTCATAATGATCTATTGTTATATCGATGCGGAGTAAACACGCTTTATTCTTGGCTTTGCTGCATTATCCACCTGCTATACACCTATTTAGCGCATTAGAAGCGGTTGTAATCGCAACCACCGCATTTACCATTGAGACAAAATGCGTATGCAACAATCGCATACTACCAGCAACCCTCATGTTCAGGACGGCATATCGACAGGATGCTTGCTGCTGTAAAAACAATAAGCTTATGCCCTCGTCGTTGCATGTGTCAGCGGCGACGGTGGTAACGGTGACGCGGTACGGAAGAGAAAGATAAAACGTGATAGAGACATGAAATGAAAGTAATGAGAAACTGCGGCGCACCTTGCGCCTCTGCAACCTGGCGGGAAATGGTTCGTTGTGACGGTTGTGACGGGTGGACCGTAAACTTCGGCGGCGTAGCTCGGTGCGGTCGGCTATTCGATACGTGAGAAGTACAGGACGCGGCGCTTATTGTCTCTACGTGTAGCGTATAGCGTTTGCCAGGCTGAAACGATAGGGACAGTCGAAGTTTAATCGGAGGATTATGTTATGGATTGATTTTACCCAATTATATTTTTAATGTTTTTTCATTACATCGTTTTATTTAAGCATGCAAATTCCATACAAGTCTCAACCTTCTAAACTTGTCTCCCGTCTCTTTCCATGCATGGTTCTCCGCGAAACATCACAAACAGCTTTAATTATTAAGTGTTTAGGTATTGAAACCGCATGTCCGGTAGTAACGGTTTGAAGATTGTCTTGATCGCGGAAGGGTCGTTCTTGATAAACCTTGGATTCCAAATAACTTCGCTGAAAAAAATTCAGTAGAATCAGGTCCATGGATCGGGCTGTCCAAGAATAGTTAGAACAACGTCCAATCCACATACGGATAAACGTTTGCTCTAAGAAATTTCGTACTTGTAAGGTACTATGCATGGGTGTTTCATCTTTTTGGAACCGTGTTCATCGTACGTTTCATCTAATACGTCATCAAGTTCATTCTATGGGAACTGGCGGTACCTTTCTGAGTTCTCGCGAAAATGGGCCTATTATTCTGGAAGTCAAAATACCTTAGCAGACATTAGTGTGAAATCAATATTAATTTCTACATTCAATAATGAAGTTGGAAGTTTCTTGGACCCACCACCTGAAGTTTTGAGAAAACACGGTGCCACTTCACGTAAAAGTGATCGTCTGATTATAAAATTTAATTTGGAAACATTCCGTTGTAGTCTGGCTTACCTTCAAACCACGCACAAGAGTCAAACTGGGGAAAATACATAAGTAACTGTGGATTTATAAGCGCCAAAACATTTTTTTTAAACTGCAGCTATTAACTGATACAGTTTTTCTGACAGAAATTTTTCGTAAAGATGTTTTGCAATTTTCATTAAGATAATAAAATAGTTGAATTCGTACCTTTCTAGGTTACCCATTTATCGTGAGCTTTTTTGAACCTATTTTGAACAGAACTAGTATCTTAGTCGTATAGCTGAGTGGAGCCATATCAGAATGTCTAACTACTTCTCTGTGTAGTTGACTCACAACAAGGTAATATTGTTTCTGTTTTGTTTTGCAAAGAAAGTATCTTAAGTACATAAAATTAAGCACACAAATCGGAAACAACACATACGTCTCGGCACCCTTCGCACCACACAAGCCTAATTTATTATATAGTAATATAATAATTAGTCCGGGACGGCCGTTTCGAGGACACGAATGGTCCTCATCATCAACCGGTGACCGAATACACAAATCGGAATAAATAATGCAGTAAGTATCACCGTTGAGAATTGAGCCTGCTGCACCAATTTCAAAACATGCTTACCCAACGTAATAAGCGAAATAGCTGCAAATCATTAAATCCTTTAACGAAAAAAGGCTACAATTTGATCTTAAAGTGTAATTTTTAGAATGTCCTAATTCACCGAGTAAGTAAACAGAATGCATCAAAAATACGCGAATTTTTCACGTAAATTTCAATAATTGTTATTAACAACTCAAAACACCTAAGAAATGCCACTAATTTCCGTATATATAAAAACAAAAATATGTTTCACGTAAAAAATTGAACCTTTGTTGTATCCACGCATTAGACGGACAAGCTGTATAATTTTAGCAAACATTGTTCTATTATTATTGTATTAAACATTCTTATGTAACAACGTCGTTTTTCTCGTAACCCTAAAATTGTACAAGAGAATATGACCATCAAATAACTATATATAAATGATAATTAATAAATAAACTTCCATTTTCAATTTAATAAGACACACGTATTAATTGTAAATTACTAACTGTGCAATAAATTAACTGATACACGTTTCAAACAAGTACATAAGAATCGTTAATATCCACAGGATGATACCGCCTGAAAAAGTATTTTTGTTTGTCGACATAACATTTCCACTTATCAATATATTTCTGCGCGCAATCTTCATGATTAAGAAATAAATAACACCTCCCATGGTGTCAAAATAAATACGAATTTAAACAAACAGTGCGCGTATAATTAATCTGGAACTTAAATAATTACGAAAGGTATCTTTCACGTATATTTGCGTTGGTTTCCTAACTAAGAAAATTTAATGTTTACGCTTCCTATATTCTCAAAGGAGTATCGTGTTCCTAAAACCAATAGTAGGCGTTTTGTAGAATTCCCGTAAAAGGATTGGATAATTTATTTTTAGAATAAAATATTTTGAGATTTATTTGTAGGTTTTGTAACATTAGTGGAATACGGAAGTTAAATGTTATACTTCACATTTATATACAAGCTATGTGTACTTGAGATCATCATGAGAAAAATTAGACTTGTTTTGAGAGCACGATTGGATTAGTTTCATATTTTCAGTATTTGCACTTTGACAAGGTATCATTTTATGTTTTATTTGAAATTTATCTTGTACCTTATTGTTGGTATCCTTTATATTTGTCAAAGTATCAAAGGTTAATTGCTACGTGAATAATGGATCGATATTTAGTAAACTAGATTAAATACGTGTTGGAAAAAATTATTCCTTTTTGCAACCGGTTAATCGGAATCAACTGACGAACGGTTTGTTCACGAAACCGGCAAGACAGTGTTTGTTGCTTTGCACATACAACGGCTATGTTGCGTGTCATTTTAAATATTCTACTATTGCATTAATAGAAACCCAAGAATTACAGCTAAGAGAAATAAACTAATACAACAAACGAGAACCAAGTGGAATTCTGTCTATTTTACTATTGATAAACTGATTGAACAAAGGTTAACGGTTGTTAATAGAATTCAAAATAGAAATTTATTCAATAGAATAAAAGCAGCGGCCTTCGAATTCGCGGAACAAGATTGAATTTTATTGTAAAAACCTAGAATGAACTTTAAAACCGTTTACTTTACTAGCAACTAGCAATGTGTTCAGACAAATCACCAACTGCTTCTGTAACCCAACCGCAAGTCACCTCACTGTTAACGAACTCTTTGGTTGCAAAGGAAAACAATTATAAATTTATTTAAAAGTATCTTCGATCGACGATTAAAAATTCGGTGTAATTTAACACCCGGCGTTAATCTAAAAATAAAATGAAAACTTGAAGTGTTTGTACAAATTGAACAGAAAACTAAGGACAGCCAAAGGGGAACAAAATCTGATTTCCAAACTTCCGAAAAAGTACTAGAATCATTCTAGCTACATCTACTCCAGCTGAGAGAGTGTACCACTGCCACTGAAAAAAGAAACTGTTTAGACGGAATCACTGCATATAAAGGGAATCATTCGTATCCTCGAAACGGCCGTTCCGGATTGGTTGATTAAACTTGTGTGGTGCGGAGGTTGCCGATACTTTTGTGTTGTTTTCCTTAGAAAACTGTAATTGTTAATATTTATGTTATTACAAAAAATATAACAAAAAAAGTGAATAAAAAAATAATTTCTTCATTTTGAATTATTAAATTGTTATAATACATATCGCCTCGCAAGCGATGTACACAAAAAGAAAACAGATTCACAAATCGATTTTTAAACAGACTTATGTAAAAATCGACTTTTAAACCAGTTTAGGAATCGGTTTAAAAACAGTTATAGAATCCGGTGAAAAACTCGGTTTGGAAACAGATTTAAAACTCGATTAACCGGTTTTTCACTTTATCAGCCGTTAACCGAAAACCGGTTTGCAGTAGACCGATTAGTTGGTTTTACCACCAGCACTGGTAATTATAGATAGTTAACTTAAATGTCTAGCGTTTTAAGTTGATAAAAAAAAGATTATAAAAAATGGCTCAAACCTGGGAATAATTCACAAAAGGTGTGGTAAGGACGGAAACACTAGAAAAAATTAGGTGTAAAATGAAAACATACGGCGCGATACGCCATATTCATTTGCAGTACACTTAGGGAGCTGGTGGCAATTTAGGTATATGATTTAGAAAAATAGAAGCTGAACTTAGGTACCCCGGATTTTTTTTTTAGAATTTTGAAATTGCAAAAAAAAACTGCCGTAAATTATATAATCGTATCTGCCTTAGATACATTGTATTCAAGGCACTGTACAGAGCACAAATGTGTGGAAGACAGAGCTTAGGTTGCTGCATTCTTTATTCTTTTAAGTAAAAACATGAAAAATAAATTAAATCACTTCATCGTCTTTTTTTCACATTTTTATCTTGAATAGTCTCTAGAAAAATATAAAAAAAGGAAGCAGACAGGAGGTTCCTGATTAAATGTTTAATTCCAAAAACAAATATTCGGATTTTCTGTTTTTAATTTAAGATAAAATAAATAATATTACATTATTTATCTTCATCTAAAAACATCAGAATATTCGTCTTCACCTATACTAATTTGATAAAGAGTAAATCAAGGCAGAGGCGGAACTATTGAAATTACAAATACAAAATTTTTGGAAATGTAGCTATTAAGAGTGTAAAATAAGGGAAGTTCTTTTGAAATCTCATAATTTTTTCTGCTTAGAAATAAAGAAATACTATCGAATTTCGGAACCTGCTCATCTAAAATTGTCCACCCCTAATTTACACTCTTAAGGACTGGTTTTCCAGAAATTACGAAATATTTTTTTTAACTGGGAGCTTCATTTTCTAACCGAAAACCTAAATAAAAGTGTCCATGTTTTTAATTTCAAAAATTGGCAGAATTCTCACAACACCTTTCATCTCCCTTTAGAGGATGAATTTCCAAGAAACGGCTGAAGCGCGAAGGTTCAATTAAAGGTCGATCAGTTGTTCCAATTTTCCAATGTTTTCTGGATGGTAAACATGTCTATTAAGCTGTCGTAGCCCACTAGTGAACCAGTTGCATAGTTTCAAAAAGAAAAACACTGGCTAGGTTGCTTTAATATTAAGCTAACGTAGCCACCCCGTGTAACTTTTGATCCATTGCAGATATCAGCACAAACTAAACGGCATAATTTGTCGCTAATTTATACCGTTTCCTCGGAAAGGGCTAAAAGAAGAAAAGAAATTCTTGGATAACAAATTAGCAACAAAATATGCAACTCGTTTGCTTGCGGGGCCACTCCCGCTTGATAGACATACGGTAAGCTCTGTTTTCTAAATGCCCCATAAGAAAAAAATACGCGGAGTAAGTTCTCCTTCTTATCCAATAGTTTCGGAAAATTTCATTTCATTCATAACAATGAGGAACCAAACATCAGGATTTAAATTATATTCTATTATTTCTTTTACAAGCTCCTCCTCATTAGGAAATGGTATCCTAAGAGATGGAATAATTTCAAGTTTTCCATTAATTAAGATTTAACCGATAATATACCCAACGCAAATTCCTACCTATGGGTTTATTTTTTGTGGTCTTTTATGATGCTTCATCGGACAAAACAATCCTCTTAATTAAATTTACATCGTTGTTAATTTTGACCATCAACTCGCACAGTTCGACACGTCGGACGAAATTATTTTCGAATAAAGTTTGTAAGGGTGAAACCTATACTACGATTTAAAGGCAAGGCAATTAGCGTGTAGAAAAATTTGAACTTCTAACACGTCTATTTTTTTGTCTTCATTAGTTGCAATCTTTTGTACTTCAGATTTAGGAAGTATTCACATCACAACGCTTCAAAGTGTTGCTCACAAGAGATTGAGTCACTGCTTTACTATTTAGATATTCTCCTTTGAAAAAGGCGCACACACTTCTTGCTGTGTCCTCTTACGCTCAGTTTTTATAAAAATTATAAGGAAAAAATAAATAGTTTTATGAAGCAGAAAAATGGAATCATGACGTCTTATCTCAAAATTGGCAAATTTTTGGCTTGCGTAAGCCAAAACATATTCTAGGATCTCGTCAGACAACTCTTGTTTAAAGTAGCTTTTCATATAAACTTAGCGATAATTCGTACAATTCGTACAATATAAATTATTCATGAAGATGTAACGTGGGCTTATAAACGATATAATTGCATCAAGCTTGCACTAATTGTTTTTTCTTAGGTTTCACGCGTGGGTTTCTATTATCTTTGTATGTTTTTTTGTCATATTTTCACAACTGCAAAACGAAGGCGTTACACTTTACCATATATAGATATGTTTAAAAATAAATTTATATCTAGCGATGAAATTCTATGTTCTATTGATATCCTTGATCTAAATCCCCAAAAAATTAAGTTTAATATAAATTGATACTCTGTGTGATTAGTTTTAGAGTTTTAGAGATAAAAAAAATAAATCAGGTTTATTAAAATAAATGTCCCTAATTAAATATGCCCCTTGTAAAGTTATAATAAACACCTTTTAATCCGTTCATTTATTGTATCAGGAGATCCTTTCTATAATGAATTACAAAACGTCTGCCTTTTTATAATTATTAAAACCGTTAGGTTTAAAGGCAGATACTATTAATTTTTTTTTAATAAATTTATAATATTGCAGCTCTTTAATATAACAACAGAAGTAACGTTTCTTGCTTTTTATAACATAAATTTAATAATTAACGCAATCTGCCAGATGATTAAATAACTTCTTTTATACCATAGTAACTTAAAGAAAAATTAATTATTCTTAAATGCAGTACGAACGACGTCTGCCACTTGCATTAACTTATTTTTGAAGTTAGGCTTTTTTAATACAACAACAAAGTGGGCGCGATTACCTAATCGTTTACGGCACTATTTTCTTTCGCGAGCTCTCCCTTGATTACAGCAATATATTAGAATATAGGCAGAAATTCATCAGCTTCTACAAATAATGAAATCCTTTAAAAATTACTACTACCAACGCCTTAACTATATGAATCGAAAACTATCAAATGCGAAAACTGTGTTATGCTAACCTGACAAAAAAAAAATGTAACTGTTCTAGTTTCTATCGTTTCAGGTGTTTAGCGAATATATTTGATAGTCATCTTATGTACATATATTTGTTAAAAATCACATATGACGTAATCGCCAGTAAACAGTAGCAGCTGATTTATACGTGAAAAAAATGTGAGAGAAGAGAGAAATGTGTTTTAAAAGTTGTAGGGTAAAGCGGGGTAATTGTAAACGACTTCTAACAAGAAAAATTTGTGCTTTAACATTATCCTGTTACTTTAGGAATAGACGGAAAATATTTTTCTAATGGTAAATGTAATAAAGAAAAATAAAGACGGGAACGTAAAAATTACAAAAAATAGGAGCTGCATACCCTCCTTCTGTTTGTCTGTAAAAGTAAAGTTTCGATTTTCCCTTGGACATCATCTTTAGGGTAACTGGAGTTTTCGAATGATATTTCTTGAATATTAATTGATCTGTTAATAAAAAGTGATGTAATATTATGTAGCATGATTAATTACACAATTACTCTCATTATTTTATAATTATATTAGTCCATATACAGCTTAAGGTCAAGTGCTACTTGAATAAAATTATGAAATTTAGGCAGATTTTTGTGGTTTACCGTGATCGTCGGAGGAAAATACACAGTTAACAAGAGAATTATATCATATCCTAGAAATACGTTTACTGACATCCTATCTGAGGCACGCATTCCAACGATTGCACAATTCCGCGTATTATAGAAAAAGGAACTTAGTTTCGACCAAACATCCCGAGATTTCCGTATGCAGATAGTTATTACGTATCTAACGACATGTACAACTTATCGCACAGAATTTGTTAGGAAGCGGTAAGGGATTATTAACGGATACTCGTTTTAATGAAATCTTGCGGTATTCCACTTAATTTTTTTTTTATGAACAGCATTATTGATATTTCTTGTACGAAATTAGTTCAAACCTATATTTAGATAAAACGTTGGTAAAATAGAGAACGGAAACTGTAAAAAGATATTGAGTTATTAAACATCATGCGGATAATCATTACGGAACTTTGTAGTTTGTAGGGTCCACTGGGAAATTTATCAACCCTGTTTTCACAATTCTTCGGTGTTAAAATAGGGGCGCGTGCCCTCAAATAGTAAATGTCAAGCTAAATGTCACAGCCTCCCTTATTATATACAAGGCATACGTATGTATGTTTACAGATACATATGCACATATATCTCATCATCTCACGTTACATTTCATTATAGAAAATTACATCCAGCTACGATGTTCTCGTGGGAGATGTAAATAAGACTGATTAACTTCTGTTTTTATTAATACCTAACCGTAACGAAGACCGGGTTTAATTTATTAGAATGTGTTGGATATTATTCAGATAATATTATTAAAATTAATATAAATGCGGTTTATTTACTTACTGATATAAAATACATTAATATATTGCAGGAATTCGTAGTCTCCAAGTCAGATAAATAATTTTAACGCTTCATTCGTTTATTATTAGATATTGTTATTATTGTCATCACGTGTGCTGCTACATAAAACAAATATTAAATTAATTTAATACTTTAAAAGTAGATATACATGTAATGGTTCCTCTAATCTACTACGTGCGTGGAAAAGGAATCAGAGAAAAAAGAATACCAGATCTATTATATTTTTTATTTGCAATTATGCTATTGTAAACATTGTCATAGTGTAGTATACAGAGTGTTTCCAGAAGGCATTGATAAGAGGAAAAGAATCTTTATTATTAATTGTATGAGGAAAGGTTGTTTTCAAATTCTGCTCCTCAAAGAAATTAATTTAACGTAAAAATGCTTCAAGAGGGAAGTGCTGTTATTTATTATCTCGAACAGAATACTTATAAAAGAATGATATGATATATATATATATGATCAGGAGATCTATAGGTCCGTCTAGAAAGTATCCGGAAAACAAAAAGCACAGCTGTAATGTTAGGGTATATATTTTTATTACTTGAATAATAAAATCACAACAAATAATTCCTCTTATTTGCTAATACAATCTCCATTTAAGTGTAAACATTTAACTAAACGTTCAGGTAACAAGGTCAACGCTATACTTTTCGGTGATAGTGGTCCAGCCTTGTAAAATTGACCGAATCAAATCTTCTTTATTTCGTGGTGCTGCTCGTTCTACTACAATTTTCATTAGTCCCCATAAGTTTTCGATAGGAGTAAGATCTGGGGAAGCTGCTGGCCATGGAATTGTTGCCAAGTTTTGTTCTAGCAACCAAGCTTTAGTGTAAGCAGAAGTATGGCATCTTGCATTATCCTGTTGAAAACGCCACCCTTCGGGATATAAAGCACGAGCCGTTTCAAGAAGAAAGCCATTAAGAATTTCACAATACTTTGCACTATTAACGGTGTCATCAATTATACAGAGAGATATAGCACCACGCTGAGAGATTGCTCCCCAAACCATTATTTTTGTGGGAAATTTGGAAATTTGAACGGTAATATTTTCTCTAGATAGGATTTTTAAATGATTTGATAAAAACATCACTAAAATTATCGTCTCGAAATCGTTGGCAAAAATTTATTCTTCGTTGCTTTTGTAAAGGTGTCAATTGCAGGGAATTTTTTTGGTTTCCTTGATAAATAACCTTGTCTTCTCAGTGAAATGCGGATAGTTTCTGGACACACTCTTATTTGACGTTGATTTCCAAATCTGTTAGCTCTAGGCGCGGGTTTTGTCGTCCTAAACTTACTAAAGCGTTTAGATGGTTTCCGCTAATCTTCCAGAAACTGGTCCATGGCTCATATCTCTCCTATTTTTTATCCTCTTTAGTGACTCATATACTTTTTCCGAGTATTTACAGCCGGACAAGAACGATTTCGCACGATTACAACGGCATACTACAGAGGCGCCATGGGTATTATGCTAGTGTACGATATTACGAATGAAAAGAGTTTCGAAAATATAAAGAATTGGATTAGGAATATTGAAGAGAATGCTTCGGTAGACGTCGAGAAGATGCTACTTGGTAATAAATGCGAATTAGAGGAGAAGAGACAGGTATCGAAGGAGAGGGGCGAACAGCTGGCTGTGGAATATGGAATAAAATTCTTTGAAACGAGCGCGAAAGCTAGTATAAGAGTTGAGGAGGCTTTCTTTACGTTAGCAAGAGATATTAAGACAAAAATGGATAAGAAATTAGTAAGTAGAAGTTTTCGTATCCTTCGTAATTATTCAACGTCACTGTATTTGTTTAGAAATTATCAAAATTATTGGAATTAAAAGCTTTGGGAAATGATTTTATCAATACAGGAATTGTTAATATAATTTTTTCTATCCTAGTTCTAGTTAGTATCCTGTTTCTTTTTAATAAATAAATAATTTTTTAATGATATCATGTTAATAAGATAATTATTATTGCGTTTGTTGATAAAATATTGCATAGGGTTCTTATCTGGGTTAAACGTATGCTTTTAAGATGAAATCATCAGCTAAAATACAGTCGACACTCTTTTTGTTAAGATTCAAACTTTATATTATTGTCCTTTGTTTATTTACTAATGTTTTTCTTTCTTTTTTCTTGCTCTTTCTCTATGGCAGAAGGTAAATAGTTATTCCCTGTTGTGATTTTTTGCATGCTTTTCAAATGTATACCGTGCGCGAAGGGCGAGTATTACAATGCGTATTATAGAACAGATCAAAGAAAATAGCTTTTGTCTGTGAATCTTGGATGTGCAATAGACAATATAATAGTGGAGGTAACTCACTGTTAAAACTGTCTAACAAAACTGCAAATAGAACGATAATTGTCATCGTGTTGTCCATCGAAAACTACTATTTTGACAGCCCAGTATACGATGTAATTAAGTTTTGGCCAGAGGCAATTAAATCCAGATTTATTTCAGATATCGGAGAATATGAATAAGCAGTTAGTAATTATTTTATTGAATAATGAAACGAAATTAATTTCAGTAATAAAAGTAGTTTAGGCAATTGTTAATCGTTTAATCCGCTTATTACGAACGCTATTACAACGAAATATCGGTTTTTGCGAAATAAGCTCATGATTTTAATTGGTTCGGTATTGCATCAGATGTTAAGTATTTCGGATACAGCGAAATTTCGCTTTTAACAATACAATTGCTCTAATTTTTTAACGTTTTGAACACCTTTTCTATACAAATATTTCACCAACTTTATTCTTTCTACTTGCGACATTATTTCACAAATATTAAGCCTGTTGATAATCAACAATATTTGACAGCTGGTGTTGTTATATGATTTTTGCCATTGCCTACGGTCGGCACAACCTACTTGATGCATTGCTTTTGTCTTAGGATATAACAAAAAAGAAATATATTAAAATTAAGAAAAATAATAAATTCCGGATACTTTCTAGACGGAGAATAGTAGGAGAATTAAGTGGACCAAATCTTCCCATTCAATTTCCTCCGAAGTGATTTGACAGCTGCTGCTGTACCAAACCAACAAGGCTTCCAAAACATGTAGTCCTCCAAAAGGCGCAGATAAATATGTTTTATTGATGAAAGTTTAAACTTTCATCAATAAAATATGTACTGACAACAAATTCCACACCAAACATTCATTTTATGGAAACTTTGACTTAGTTTGGATTTTCAAAAACCCAAAAACTACTATTTTGCGATGAAACATGACTATTGGTGCAAAGGCTTACTTCACCAGTAAAAAAAACCATTGTACGAAAACTTGTCATTTTTACCAATCCACAAACAAAAGTCCTATGGCTTCTCGTCATCTCTATTTTCAATGGTGTGTTTGAATGGTGGTTTAAAAGGGGAAACTTTGTTTTCTGTATAAATTCTTTGCAAATGACTTTTACTTATTTGCAGTTTTTGTGGAGGTTTTCTCAAAGATAATTTCGGTGAGTCTGTTATCGAATTAATTGCCAAAGCTGTTGCTGCAACGTCTTCATTGCACTGATTCTCAGGTGTTTTAATGGCCAAATTAATCCAGTTTCATTAAATCCTATTAGAGTATTTCGTGCATTGATTTCTGCAATGAATGCTAAGAGTAATCACTACAGTTACTTCAATTAATTATTTCATATTTAACTAAAGTTAAATTTGGAGGAAGTGAGTAGAATGCAAGAGATACAACTTCTTCCTTGCGTAGTAAATGCGTCCAAATTAATTAAGCAATACATAAACAACACGTGTAGACAATTAATAAAACAAAAAGATGTTTGCATCTAACCGAAAATAACGATTGCGTAGGTTTATGTATAAAATAACCGCCTCTAGAACTGCGCCATTTAGTCCATTATTGAGAACAATATAATTGTATCTTCTTGTATTCAGAGGTAATTACCATAAATGTCAGCGACGCATATCGAGAGTAACAATAGGTTGCGGTGGTGACCACTGACTGAACCGGCCCGAGAAACAGAGAAAGAGACTCTCCGTGCAATTAACAGATAGGACTGCATCTTCCCAGAACATGCTCAAGCACTTCTCGACTTCCGCTGAATAGTCTGAGAGGACATCCGGCCATACCATCATCAACTAACAGCAAACAACATGAACTTAGGTACGCATGCATACCTGTCTGTATATAACGTGTAAGTACGTGAGCATGTAATAGTAATTTGATCGTTGAACGCATTCTCCCTGGTGATAATGTAAAAAAAAACTTAGTTAATCTGTATACTACAATAAATCGTTCTAGAGTGTTAATGTGGTGTACATTCGAACATTGTTGTGATGTTCATACGACTTATTTTAAAGATTTTTAATATCTCCTTTTCTGCCATCACCTTTAATATCTCACAGACGAAGCAATTGCTTTAATATTTTACGACAAGGATGTTTCTGTGGAAACAAAAATGTAACTTATTAGAGTGATGCAGTGAGATGACAGGAAGTGATGTTTCTGCCTACATTGTTCAACCGCTGCCATATATAACTAGCAACAATATTGCACCTTTTTTAAACGATTTAAAAGTTCCTGTGAATTCTTGAAATTCGATCCTACTCTTGGGACTCTCGTGAATATTTTCATAAGAGGATGTTGATCGTTCGGAATTTTGAAACAATTAATGATACGCCAGAAAGAAGTGTTAAATTCACAAAAGAGTTTAGTAATAATATTCTGACTAAGAACGAGGATCAAAAACAGTTTCTGTTAAAATCAGCAAAGGACTGTCGTAGGTACTACCAAAAAAGCTGTTTTATAAAATGTATACATTTAATTTTTTTTATTTTTTTTGTAAAGTTACGAACTCTTTTATTTTTTTTTTTTCAATTTAATGGTATGAATTTTGTATTTTTGCCCATTAATGTATAGAATATAAATACATGAACTTTTGGTGCTATATTTATTATTTGTAAATTTTTCTGTGCTAACCTTTAAAATAAGGTCATTGCGGCACGTCTTGCGGTTATCGCTTCTTCTATTTAGAAAGCTTTTGAGGGGTATGATTATCTTAATTTAAAAAAATAATTTCAAATGGAAATAAGGGCTACCCGAACGCACAGCCTTTGCCAATAAAACTTAGAACCTGTAAATTAGCGAAAAAATTATAAAATTTTATTCTCTAGAATGGCATTCAGGTGTTCCTCTGAGAAAGCAAATAAAATCGAGACGCAAACTCAAAATCGGTTACACAAACGTGTTTCTTCAGCGTTTAGTAGTACTAGCGGTTCAATAACGTACCGTGTGTTAATCTAGTCGGTAGCAAAGGGAGACGAAGACATTTTGTACAACTAAATGTATGTTTTTGTTGTATCGATCGCAAATGTTTCGCTTTATGCGTACCGAGGCGAAACTGTTTTGTCATTAACAGTGTTTCCTTCCAAATCAAAATTGATCAAAGTGATCAATAGCACGAATTATGAACGACATAGAAATCGAAAGAGGATAACGTATTTTGGGGTTTGATTATTCATAGGGTCTCATATTTCAGGAACATGTTATACAATCCTATAATTACGGTATTCAATCACATCGCTATGTAAATACAATAAGTGAAATATAGACGGATATACGTCATATTATAGTGGTCTTGCGTTTTCTTAGAGACCCGTTTCCTTGTTTGTTTTGCAGTCCCATTTAAGAAGAATAGAATAGAGTAGAATAGATATGTTATAATTTATGCGTAAGGGAGTTGGTGCACTTCCCTCTTTGGCTAGACATGACCAGGAGAGAACAAAACGGCTAATGAGATATAAGACGCGTATACGAGGACATTAGTTGGAGAGGAAGGGTTAGTTCTCGTCATGTTTAGTATCCGTTGGTCACACGGTCCACAGGCAGGCAGATGCTGAGAAATACAGGAAGCTAAGGCAAGATTTATTGCTGTCGTTCGTTTACCGAAACCTGCGATGAATTGCAGTTTCTATTAAGCTGTTCGTTTGCTGGTCTTAAATCATCTACTATATCATAATACATTTATAACGGCAAATATTTAATTACGAGATAGTTAACGATGCAAAGTAGTTAACAAGATGGTTAATAAAGTGTAACGAAATTCGTTTCTAAATTGCGTTCGAGCACCTGTTTGTATTTCACGAAGAAATGTTACATATACAACCCGTATGCTGTATACATATTCTTATGTATTTGTTCTTCTTAAACGCTATATTTTAAAGTATAATTAAGAAATCTTGGTTTAAATAAAACTAAAAAATAGAACTACGAGAAGGCTAAAGTACTTAGTAGCAAACAGAAAATTAACCTTAAATTTTGAACTTTACAAACAAATTATTTTTTACATAAGATAATTTTCTGTCTGCTTCCTTGAATAAATGTGCTAATGCTAAATAGATTTAATTCTGAATAAAAATGGGTTTAATTAAAATTTAAAAATGGAGCAGTTGCTCGCAGATAAAATAATCGTGCAAATTTTTCTCAAAAGTTAACTAACTTTTGGTGTTGCGGGAAGTTTAATTGCGAGAACGCAATTCTGAGATGTGCTGCTCGAACATTAATGAAATGTGGTTCTGGCAGTTCGAAGCGATGTTAACGTCAAGTATTCCTTCTTTCTTGAAATGTGTTCTAAATGATCGATGATTAGAGTTGTAACTATTGGCGGCGCGACAGCAAGATGGAGTTGTCTTCCACGACACTCATTTTCCAGCCTGTATTACATCGAGTAGCAAAGGGTATCATCTCAAAAGGGACTCAAATCGTCCACTAAATAGTCACGAAGTCTAGCAAGTAACATCTTCACAACGAGAGTAAGATGGGCCTTAATGACATTTAAACCCTCCAAATTACCTGAAAGTGATGGTGTCTTCTCTATGCTATTGCTTCAGGTATATACCAATGGAGAGACATAATTGTGGTATTTATACCTAAAGGAAGACGGCAATCATCTGCAGAGCCTAAAACGTGTAGACCCATCAGTTTATCCTCATTCCTACTCAAAGGAATGGAAAAGGCATTAGACAAGTACCTACAGATTAAAGTCTTCGCAACAAATCCCCTTTATCCTAACCACTATGCCTAGCAGAAGGGTGCTTTTGACAACATCTCCTATGAAAACGTTTAGAGAGCGATCTCTGCCAAAGGTTGCACCCAAGGAGGGTCCTGTTACCTCTACTCTAGTATTTTGTTATAGATAAGATTGTAGGGGGCAGAACTTAACTTCTAATGGATATGAGGTGCAAGGGTACGCTAATGACCTGGTAATCATGATCTGTGGAAAATATGATTATACCGCAACTTAGAGTTCTTAACATGAACGGTGTCAAAATTATAGCCTGCACATGAATCCGTAAAAGATTACATTCGTCATTTCTACAAAGAAGGAGAGTCTGCCTTAAAATACCTTCATTTGAAGGGGAAACCATTGGTTTTAACGATGGTATTAAACCTACGCCTCTTTGGTTTGGTGGTCAAAAGCATGCGTTCTTGCATATCTCAACGTCACTGGTGTGATGCATGGCTCCTCCGCCGTAACGCTGGAAGTCCCGAAGAAGTGATTAACGCCGCTTTATATCCGTATTCAGAAACAGGCTCACTCTTTGTAAAATGACGACTTAAGCCAATAATCATGTTACTTTTCAATAGGTCCGAAGCCACCAAGGGATCAAATTAAATGAAGAGGTAGATAAGTTGACCAAACAAGTAACGAACATACCTTTCATTGGTTCTAGTCCCTTTTGTAATTTCCAAAAGAGCCACATAAAACAAGCAATATAGACATGGAAGGACGGTCAAGGGCCTCGTATTCTTAAAGTGTTCCGGGACAGACCAGTCGAAATTACTCATATCAGACTTGCCAGAGGCAGCTAAAATAGTGCTTAGATTACTGACAGAGTTTTTGGCAGGTAATGTAGAAATAAATAAATATCACTTATTTAAACTTCATAGAACTCAAGAACGAATCTGTCATCTATACCATGAAGATCTGGGCGGAATACAAATGTGTCACCATCAACAACCCTCGATCCCAACATTTCTTAAACAGTTCTTTTTTTTTATCTTTTAAAGTAAAATTTATAACTGTTTCTATCTGATAGCGTTCTTCTGCAATATAAAGGTACAGAGATGTACCTTTTTTACCTGCTCCATGGGTGGTTATGTGCTTAAGCCTCCTGAATGCGTACAAAACAGATAATAGTTTCTTCCTCGGTTGTTCGACATGTGGAGATCATGCAAGACCATTATCAACGACAATATTTGGGAAACTTACCGCCGAAAGTTGACCAATGCGTATGGTAGCGAAAAATAGATTCTAAGTTTTATCAATATTCACTTTTAGTTTGTCTTCCGCTCTCCATGCTTTCGCATACCCAATAGCAATTCTGACGGGCGATCTTTGGGTTGGTATCATGGAGTGATAGGGAAGTATCATCAGCGTACATGGATGCTAGCAGGAATTGATATGGACGCCACACGTTATACGCGCGGAGTATAACGTTTGGAGCACAAGTTGTTCCGCTCCATTAATTCAGATGTCAGACAAAATCTCTGTAAATCAGGAGGTACGCCTCTTATTCTTATAATATTGTAATTCGCCGAGTTAAATGCCTTTATTAGATCCGTAACTTAAGATTAAAATGTTTGATTTAGATGCGTTATATTTAATTTAATTTTTCAGAAAGTGTACTTCATCATGAAATAATGCCTCCCAAAAACTTTTCATATGCATCTCTTTTAAAACATTTCAGACTCTTTTCAACACGATATCGATATCGATTTTTCGCTGTTCGCTAATTGGCGATTATGTTGCATATAGAGAAGAAACGAGAACAAAGGAAAAAAATCATGTCAAAAGAGCAAGCGCACGTAATAACTTTGTTTAGATTGAGGAGTCAGTTGGACTCTAATTAGGAGCGCGTAATGATATGTTGCCGAAGTAAAAGAAGAAATTACAATTAGCTCACTGACGCTTTAACAATTCGAAATTGCAATAGAGACGCCTCAGGTTATACGTTCGGGAATTAATACTACCGCATACGTATATCTGTAGGTGCATATGGAGCAGGAGTATTGGTGTGTCAGAGCAATCATCTGGTTATTACAGTACATTAGGTGATTATGTGGACAGATCGGCTTCCAGCTGTTCCCTTGTTCATCTGCTCACGCAACGTAGCGGGGCTATACGAGATGCTGGCCGAAAAGGAATGATATATTGTATCGTTTCTGTTATATACTTACGTATATAACTATGATATTCTAAAATTATATTGGCAATTTAATTAAGGATAATTTTAGACTTGGTATTGTTACATGCTAAATTGAAAATATTGTATAAATTCCGGTATATATAAGCATAAGTTCTAGATTATATACATGTTTGGTTAAGGAAACCATCTGTTTTCTTCCATGACATGAAAAGGCGTTTAGTTACTTTATTCGGTCAATCCTCGATTGGGTTTAATGAAGTGTCATTAATAGAAGAACACACGAGATTGGGAAACGTAACTGCTGGTGAATATCACTTTTCTATTGCTCCTTTACCGCATGCGTCGTTAGTGGTTGATGTTACTGTAGAATTTAGAAATATTTACATTATTCTTGGTACACATACAATCTAGAAGAAATAGTTACAGAATGTTAAAATTTTAGGTTTGGCTTTTTCGAAAATTATAGGTAATACTTTAGAACTCTTTAATTCCAAGAAAAGTATATACATACACTCCCGGACAAAAACTTAGACGCGGTAAGATGTTTTAAGGGTTACAACATTTCTTTGTGAAACTAGCAAGATATCTAATTAAGTTTTTATTCGTAAAAGTAAAATAAACTTAAAAATATCTTCTCCAGTAATATATGAACTAAATAGTAAATTATTACTCCAATGTTTAAACAATTTCTGCGACAAAAATTTAGACGCTCTGTTGCAAATGTAAAACAAAAATAAACAAATGAGTAAAAAAGATCAGTAATGCTCCATTGTTCTTAATCACTTCCAATAGTCGGTTATTAATAGATTTATATAAATTTAACACATAATTTTGAGGGATATTCTGCCATTCAGTCGCTATTGAAGTTTTCAGTTCCCGTACCGTGAAATATTGACGGCCTCCAAAACCAATCTTCTACGTTTTGGAAATCAATGGGCCGGGCGCAATTTTGTTTTTCAGCAAGATAACGCGCCAATAAGTCTTTATACGTCACAGATGTCATTTTGTTTATGCAAAACACTATCTCACTCTTATCGCGGAATCCAATCGCTGCCCATATCATCACAGATCCACCCCTAATTGTCTGGTCATTTTCACTTTTGGTTCCTTTCTCAGATCATGATAATAGTGCGAGTACCCATCCGGTCCGTCCAAATTAAAACGTTTCTCATCGGAAAATATTACTTTTTCCCATTGTTTCTTCCAGGATATGTGTTCTTCAGCAAATATCAACCTCGCTTCTTTGTGTTTCGCCGAAAGTGGCGGTTTTCTCAACATTTTCTTCCGTGATATTACCGGTGACGCCTTTAAAATCCTTTGAACATTACGCACGTGCGTTTGTACCCCCGCCTGTTCTGCAATAACTCTCGCCAACGCAGAAGAATTGGATGCACACCGCAATATCATGCGTTTATCCCGCTCAGTTACAGCTTTCGGTCGCCCCTGGCCTTTTGGTTTGCCGTAATTTTACGGATCTTTTAGGAAATTTCTAATGGAATGATCGTTTCTTCGTAACCGACGAGCAATTTCCTTCTTACTAACACCATCCTGGTGCCAGGCTAGAACTTTACCCCTTTCTATGAAGGATAATTGTTTTTTTCTACCCATATTGCAAACACTTTATAAAATATAATTTCTCGTGGTGAAATGTGTACACTTTACCAGCGCAACCACTGCATATAAAGAGAAGTATCAAATTAAAACATTTTTACTTATATTAATGTAATAAATGCGCAGGGTCTAAATTTTTGTCGCATTTAAAATTCCTATTTTCATCTGGGAAAATCTCAATTACCCCTCATAAAGCAATAAATACCCAGAAATATCTATAAATGGACTATTTACATAACAAGTATTAATAACCCTCATTTACATTTTATATAATGTCTATAAACTTTGTTTCGTAAAAAAAAACGATACCGCGTCTATGTTTTTGTCGGGTAGTGTACATATTTTTTCGATACAAGTTTCTGTAAGATTGTAATTATGTTAGGGAAAACAATCTAATTCCAAGAATAGCCTCGTTAACGGTCTTGCTCATCCTATACTTAAATCGAAACCACGTAAATATTATTTCTTATACGCATGCGGTAATAATAGCCATGAACTTGAAGACACTTGTTTCAACTATGCTCTAATGATTAGAGAAAAAATCTTGAATTCAATTTATCTATAAAAGAGCAGAGAGAAATTGAAAAAATGCCTGAAGAGGTCGACAATGCATGCAACGAAACGTAGCGAAATAAAGTGAAATTAAAAGAAAGAAGGTTTGATTTTGTTTTCCCATATATAAAATCTTAAAATCCAAACAAAACTCTCAAAATTCAAATTTAAATTAGATTTTTTTTGTTTTTCGCAAATATTTTTGCATCTACTTCCTGCTGATTGCTTAAAATAGTCTTATATAATATTATACATATGGAATTAAGAGATAAATGAATACACAGAAAATAAAAAAATATCCAATTGAAAAACGTAAGTATATTGTTATGAGACTTAATAATTTTAATAATTAATTAATAAAATTGATATCTCAAAATTTCTTTTTTTAGGATCTACCTAGTTTTGCAAATCGAAAAAGATTAAAAATTAATTTTACAAATTGTAGAGTATGCGGGTTAGATTCATATTAATGAAATTGCAAATTATATTTCCTTTTTTACAAAATTTTGAATATCTTCCTTCAAAAAACCAAATTCTTATCACAATCCCTGACCAACAGGTATCTCTTTCGAATAAGATTTTAAGATTTAAATTTAATTAAATTGAGTTTTTGTTTATTTTGGTCAAATATTTGAATTTTCCGTAGTTGTACATTATCGTTCTTCTTCGGATCTTGATATCCTTAACTTGAATCTGGATCTTATTTATAACCAAATCCTTCCCACAGCGATCTCTATTTCGTGGAGGGTAATCGTAATGTTTTTCTTAACGAAAGTCTCATAATAATGCTGAGATTTTTCATCAAGAATTTTGTACATGCAATTCTGATAGGTATCATATTTTTAATCGGTAGAGAAACTTTCATTTGAAAGCTTTTCTTTTGTATCTGCAATAGTAACGAAAATAGGCGGTTGTCAAAATAAAATGAAAAACCCGGTATATATTGTTCAGATTAAATTAATAGGAACACAATATTTAAGCTATCCTAACACAACATAAATGCAGTAGAACGAGTATGTAGAAAAGACATTTTGTCAAGATCGCATTCTTATTCTCATAGCTTACTTAACCGTTTTAGATCTATTGAGTGTTTGAATTATTCATCATGGTCCAGCAGCGCGCATACAGACATAAAACTTTCCTGTGTACAGCACGCCGTATAGACAATCACTGTGGCAATAAAAAACCTAAAAATCAGGCGCCTGAAAAAAACGATGAGGGCGATTGTTATGCTGTCAAAGTATACAGCATCCGTCAGATTGTATCTCTGAGCTCTTCTCTATTGCGCTCGGGCTAATCTCGTATTCAAAACGGCAGATCAGTCGTTTCATGTGTTGCATCATGCTCGCGCTGCGGATAGGTAAATAACAAACAACCGGTCTCGTCCTCTGCACATAGCAAAGCAAAGGAGTAATGCTTATGATCACCGTGCCTCTATCAATATTTATACCTGCGCGTTGAACTGTAATGAATCCTCCTGAATAATGTAAGAGCGAATCGAGGGTTATCTTCGGTTTTATTGTCGGTGTTGAAATGCGAAAATCGAAAGCTACGACGCTAACGGTATATTGTTACGTTCATTAAAATAGGGCAGAAACGCCATCCTGCTAATATATTATGTTTATTACCGATATGCAATTAGTATTCCGGATAATATTATTTTCATCTTTTAAGATCGCCAATTCGGAATTTTATCGAGTACGCATGCAGAACCGCTTAATTTTTGGTCGCCTTACTACCACTCAGAAATATAAATCAATACTAAACTCTTTATGCCAATAACAGCGTGACTAATGTATAATAAGTATATAAGGCAATGTACAACAAGTATATAAGGCAAATATTAACTGTAAGCCACGAATCGTCAAAATCTTCCGGGGCTGGTACCAAAAGAGCGGTACAAAAGAACCGTTACCTGCTCCACACATATTCGTAAACATTAAGCGATCGAGAAAACTAACTAACTAAGCCTATTATTCCGCAATATGCATCCATGCACGTTTAAAAAAAAAAGAAACAGAAAAGGAACGTCTAATACATATCTTCCAAATAGTGCTATATCTATATTCGCTGCTGACAAATATACTTACGGAAGACAAGTCCAAATCCTACCACATTCAAAATCTTGGCAGAATTTGGAGGAGGTTGTTCAAAAAGCGAAGTGTCGGGAGGTAGCCGCATCATTAAATTCCTGTTACGTACACGGATATCGTGGATATCCGTACGTACCCAATCAAAGTCTAACAGTTTGAGCGAGACTCTGTCTAACTCCCGAAAGCCAAACGTGATGCAAACATTTTGCTCTTTCTGTACGCCGGCGTTAACGAAAGAATATGCAAACAGATGACCTTATAGATCTATAGTAAAAGTAGAGCGATAAGGACTTTGTGTTTTGATAGTTTTAGACGTGCATGCAAGTGCAACAAGCAGACTCGCTGAAGTAAGGCGAGGAGAATATCGCGATTAATAGTACCAAATGCTTCGCTGAAATCCAACGAAATTAGCAAAGTTAAGTCGCCTCGGTCTCCAGTTCTAAGAATATCGTCAGCGACTTTCAGTAAGACAATTGTGCAACTCTAATTATGCCTGAATCCAAATTGACGCGTGGTTAATTATTATAACTGCTTCATTTGTTCACATAGAATTTTTTCAGGAACTTTACTTAGAGTAGGCAATAAACTCATAGCGTGCAGATCGGCGAGCGAAATAATGTTGGATTTTTTTACAGCATAGCCCCATATATAAACTCCCTTACCTTGCCTTCATCCACAGTATGAAAGTGAAATACAAGTCCAATATTCAGAAGGGTAGAGCTTCTGGTACGCAATTAACAAATGAGTTTATTATTTGTTATTTTATTTTTTCAATTTTTATTTCAAATCAGCTTCTTAATCTAATAGTGTTTTTAAATTATTTTACCTTCGTTTCTGATCAAGGTAAAAATTGACGTCTAATATCTCTACTTGTCTAGCAGCATCTTTAATTTTTTGATATAACCTGGCACGCTTTAAAATTGATACCATTTCGCCACTGTTAACTTTATACCGCAACAAGCGTACAAACGTACACTCGGAAATTAAACTGCCTTTGATGTTTCTGAAAAAGATATTTCGCTTCAAAAAATTGTAAGTAAAAAAAAGTTTTGGTTGAATGAAAATGCGTTATTCAACTGTTTTTCTATCTACTATCGAAGACTATCGATAGTAGTAGAACCCATCATATTAACATTTCGACTACACCATTAAGTAGAAGATCGAAAGCCAGATATGTTTTTAATTTTCCTCTGCAATGCGCAAATAAAAGCGATGCAGGAAAAGAAAATGAGCTTTTATCGTAAAAAAATTTTTCAGTGTCATTTTTTACAGGTCCATTTCCCTTTTGGGTTCACAAAATTTAGCAAGTTTACAAACTTGAACCCATCCTCTGTTCCCAATAATAAGCGACATGCCTTTCGAGATTGACAATTTTCTTTGCAGTACACCAGCTTTTTACCAATAGTGACAGTGTGACAACACGCCTATGACATACGCTTTTATAAAATAATACGTAAATAACATAACGAATTGATTATTACATAGATTCGCGGTATTTGGAAGCTAGGCTTTTAGGGCTGGACGATATCCATGTTTTCGATATCGGAATTCGGCACTTGGCGATGTATCGATTATCACTAGCAGGAGCGGGAGGTATCGATACCCAGAATCGATTTAAAATGGGTTTAAATCACTCGGCAGAAAATATTAAGGAACAACTTTTA
Source organism: Oryctes borbonicus (assembly GCA_902654985.2). Classification (NCBI taxonomy): domain Eukaryota; kingdom Metazoa; phylum Arthropoda; class Insecta; order Coleoptera; family Scarabaeidae; genus Oryctes; species Oryctes borbonicus. The sequence goes on along the minus strand of LR736861.1, from coordinate 6,969,149 downwards.
GCTACTGGCAAATTGAGGTAAATTGTCAGAATTTAATCATTGAAGTTATTTTGTATTAAATACAGCCATAAAAAATGAACAAATGATGTATTCAATTAATCCAAAAAAAAAATCTAAAATATTATTATTGCCCATAGTTATGAGATGGTTGCAGAACAGAAACAACATTTAAGAGAATTTAAACATTAGTAAAAAATACAGTCTGCTTCACCTACCAAGTGGCGGTTAACATTGATGCCCCTGGAAGCCGTTGTAGAAGAACTAATTTCTTCACAGAGTCACTCAAGTATCGAAGTAAAGACCTAACTTTGACAAATGTCGAACGACTAAATGTAGAAAGGTTAATAAAGAGCCTTAATAATTTCGAATAGCTTCTAAGCAAATGTCAGCTGAAAAATATTTTTATCTTTCCTCTCTTGGAAAACTTGGAAGAGGAAAAGGAAAACAAATACATTGATCAGCATGATTTAATTATTATTAATAACAATTAGCAACTATAAAAGGCATTCATTATTTTATCTTACTTACCAGAAAATGCCATAAAGTGAAGTGTAATTCTAAATATCACCAACGCTTTTAGTAAGAAACAAAAAAGACGTTAGCAATTATCCGTAACGCAAACATCTTATTATTCAACAAAAGTCAATTCAGTATGGTCAGCATTGATAGAAGATTTAATGTCATAACGGAAGTGTTAGCTTCCGGCGTTATAATCCGAAGGAAAACCAGTTTGCAGGTAAAGCCGAACTATTTATATATCATTCAACGTTTCGGGTTGTTTTCACTAGGCGTAATATAAGACCTAATAAAAAACTACTGGTAACATATCCTCGAGAGAAGGTCACCCTATATATCCACGGCGGGCATGCCAGCGCCTATTCATAATTAAATGAAAACACGACTACTGACCGAGGGTTTAAAACTGTTAAAGGTGAAAACAGGTTTTCTTTGACTCGTGTTTCAAAAAGAGGTGGGTAATGGATACAGCGCTAATATATCATGAGGAGGTACTGTCCTTCCAGTATATGCTTTCCTGGGTGTTGAATGTAAAATTTGCATAAATGCTCGTCTGCCGGCCGTTAAATATCTAATTGTATGGTTCGGAATGTTTTAACAAGAATTTTTTGAAGTACTCGCGTCCTAAATAGTAGGTATACCGACTAATGCGACATCTTAAAATCTAAATATTGTATATATAATAAACGGTAAAGCAGTGGTGTACTGAGAAAAATGGACGACTTAAACTATTTGATGGATTACGCAGCACATCATTTACATTGGAACCAAGTTATCAAAATGTCTAATATCGTTTGTAACAAAACGTTGAACAGTTAAATATGAGAGCCTTCAGATTGGAGAATACTAAGCGAACAGACACGAAAGGTATTTTCACAGAATGCAAGTTTTTTACCTTTTAAGCAAGTATTAAACGTAAAAACGAAAAATTGGACCAAACAAATTTAAAGAAGGATCGAAGAAGGTTTAAACATTCAAAAAAGGAAGGACGAGGATGCTGTTGAAGATTTCGCACACACATAAGAAGAACAACACGTAAGTATCGGCAACCTCCACACCACACAGGTTTAATTAATTACACTCCCCGACAAAAACTTAGACGCGGTAAGATGTTTTAAAGGTTTTAAGGGTTACAACATTTCTTTGCGAAACTAGCAAGATATCTAATTAAGTTTTTATTCGTACAAGTAAAATAAACTTGAAAATATCTCCTCCAGTAATATATGAACTAAATAATAAATTATTACTCCAATGTTTAAACAATTTCTGCGACAAAAATTTAGACGCTCTGTTGCAAATGTAAAACAAAAATAAACAAATCAGTAATGCATAGATCCTCCATTGTTCTTAATCACTTCCAATAGTCTGTTATTAATAGATTTATATAAATTTAACACATAATTTTGAGGGATATTCTGCCATTCAGTCGCTATTGAAGTTTTCAGTTCCTGTACCGTAAAATATTAACGGCCTCTGCCATAAACGCCGCTTGCCAATTCACCCCGCATGTTTTTAATAATGTTTAAGTCTGGTGACCGTGCCGGCCACTGTCAAGTTTTAATCTTTTTCTCTTTAAACCATTCAGTAATGGTTTTTGCTTTATGAATTGGCGCGTTATCTTGTTGAAAAACAAAATTGCGTCCGGCCCATTGGTTTCCAAAACGTAGAAGATTGTCACGCAGTAAGTCTTTATACGTCACAGATGTCATTTTGTTTGTGCAAAACACTATCTCACTTTTATCGCGGAATCCAATCGCTGCCCATATCATCAGAGATCCACCCCCTAATTGTCTGGTCATTTTCACTTTTGGTTCCTTTCTCAGATCATGATAATGCGAGTACCCATCCGGTCCGTCCAAATTAAAACGTTTCTCATCGGAAAATATAACTTTTTCCCATTGTTTCTTCCAGGATACGTGTTGTTCAGCAAATCTCAACCTCGCTTCTCTGTGTTTTGCCGAAAGTGGCGGTTTTCTCAACATTTTCTTCCCTGATATTATCGGTGACGCCTTTAAAATCCTTTGAACATTACGCACGTGCGTTTGTACCCCCGCCTGTTCTGCAATAACCCTCGCCGACGCAGAAGAATTGGATGCACACCGCAATATCATGCGTTTATCCCGCTCACTTACAGCTTTCGGTCGCCCCTAGCCTTTTGGCTTGCCGTAATTTTCCGGATCTTTTAGGAAATTTCTAACGGAATGATCGCTTCTTCGTAACCGACGAGCAATTTCCTTCTTACTAACACCAGCCTGGTGCCAGGCTAGAACTTTACCCCTTTCTATCAAGGATAATTGCTTTTTTCTACCCATATTGCAAACACTTTATAAAATATAATTTCTCGTGGTGAAATGTATACACTTTATCAGCACAACCGCTGCATATAAAGAGAAGTATCAAATTAAAACATTTTTGCTTATATTAATGTAATAAATGCACAGGGTGTAAATTTTTGTCGCATTTAAAATCCCTATTTCGATCTGGGAAAATCTCAATTAGCCCTCATAAAGCAATAAATACCCAGAAATATCTGTAAATGGACTATTTACATAACAAGTATTAATAACCCTCATTTACATTTTATATAAAGTCTATAAACTTTGTTTCGTAAATAAAAACGATACCGCGTCTATGTTTTTGTCGGGTAGTGTAGTTCGGTTACTGATTAATGATGAGGACCCTTCTTGTTCTCGAAACGGCCGTCCCAGATTAAGGCAGGTCCCTGTAAAAATGAAGGCGTACCGAAATGTGATTAGCAAATTTGAAAGATAAGACTTTCCTTTTAATAATTGCTCATACCGAAATTGAACCCGAATGGTTATCCCGTATTTTATGGAGAGATGATGCGGCTTAACACCTAATGTCATCTTTACTCCGAATTTTTTCGAGGAATGACGAAGTCGTAACTGTAACTATTATTGGAGATGCTGGAGCACCTTCGTATATTTACTGATCACTTAACGACTTGCTAATTTCTCTTTTTCGAGACCGTGAAAATTCATGACCACCAAGATCGCTTGATTTATGCTCTTGGTCCCCTTCATTGGAACAAAAAGTAGTTGATTAGAAGCTAAACATTATTTAATTAAGTTATATAGTTTAACATTTGGCACAAAACTTTTTTTGCCAATGTGTGCTTTCAAAGATGCTTCTGTAAAAATTTAATCTTTAGAGAATTTGACATATTATTTGCTTCTAGATAGAAATTGATATATTGTTGTCCGTTATTACACTGCCAAGAAGTTTTTAAGCGTTAGAATAATAATAAAGCCAATTTCAGTAACTGCATACGCTTGGCGCCTCCGCCAAAGTTACTCGTTTCACTACTACAATACGCAAGAATATATTATTGGACTTTGGCAAAGATACTGCTAAAAAATAAACATAAAATGGTTTATTGAATAATATATCATAGACGAAAGTCTTTTAAAAAGGGTAATTATTCGTACATTTGGCGAAGTATCTTTTCGTAGTTTTCGTAATTTTACTATACGCTAAAGTTAAAATAAATTTATTTCAAAGTAAAGAGGAATAGAATCTTCCATAATATCTTATTCTTAAGTAAAATTCGTCTTTGTTGAAAGTCTTTTTCCCTTAACAGTTCAATGTTGCCCGATCTTATTTCGTCGTACGTCTTTTTTATTTGCGTTTGCAATTTTTTGACCCCAACCATCCCAAAAAGTTCAACTACCTCGCTGCTACATCCTGTTATTTTCCGTTACCTTGCGAAGTACGCATACACATGAATGCGTATCGATAAAAGCATATCTTGCATCGATCTAATCTCCGTTAAAAATGCTTTATCGCCTGAATTTTATACCGATTCCGCACGGTGCTGTGTATCAATTTAGAACTTTCGCAATTGATGCAAATCGCTCACCTAACATGGAATTTGTCCGCTGTGCTGCTGATCGGGTCCGATTTGCAAATAGATTACGTAAGATCCCGGCTGATTTGCGGACGTGCGTTCTTCGGATGTTGAAACTAATACGCACACGTTTCGATTTAGAAGCTATTAGGATCTCTTATTTTTTCCGAGGTAATCAAGTTAGCGCTCTCATTTTAAGTAGGTGGATGTTTAATTGCATCTTTAAGAATGTGGAATTAATACAATCGACGAATGTTGGTATTACCGCAATAAAAACACAGAATCAAATATACCTGAACCGATTTTTAACAATTTTAATAGAATGGTACTGTCAACTACGTTTACTCAATCGAATGTCAATTATTTCAAAAAATATTTATACGAACTCTTGCCCTAGATACTCAATACGCCGCACTGTATCCAAAATTATCTGTTCACTAACGTTCCTACTTTAAGATTTTAGAAGTCGTGCAAATAACAATATTTTCCTAATTTTATTGTACATATTTTCAAGTTCCATCAGATTTTAATACTATTTATTGTAGACCTGCGCTATTAAAGAAACTTATTTTGTATGGAGGATATGTTTAAAAAATAATTACAAGTTTATAATATGGCAACCTGTTGAAAAAATAGTTTTATTTAAATTTCGACGGCGTAAGGTAGACTTACCTCCACATTACAGAACACTTTTTAACTCGAAATTTAAATTCGCATTAAAATTTAATTTGTGATTATATTAATTACAGTTTACATATACATTTTGAGTTTCGTGATTAACTACTTAAAATTAAAATAACATTTTGGGCACAAAAAATATTTTACCATGTTTTAACGTAATGTTACAGCTATCGTTTCCGAGATTATCTGTCATCCGCGCCACACATACATTCCGCCTAGTGACTTCAGTTTGTCCACCTACTCAAAATTCTTTTTTCTGGGCTATTATCTTTGGAGCGTGGATGGTAGAAGGATAAGCCCAGCCAACGACGATATTGGTGAAATGGTGCTTTAAACGTTTCGTGTTGTATTATTTGCGTCCCTGCATCATTTGCATCATGCTACATTAACAATGAATAGTTTCCATGTGTGTTTCGACATTAATTTCTCTAAAAATTAATTTACCTTTTCAAATTAAATCTAAATTGCCGGAAGGGTGTTCTAGAGGCACTCCCGAATTCCACAACCCCTAATTTAACCTAAATAATTTCTGAAAATCGTAAGAGTCCAAATTTTCCGTAATTTTCCCCTCGAAAAACATTAAAATATATATGGATAATCATCTACTATTTTATTTTAAAGAAATTCTTATCAGCATTATGGAAATAACAGCGATTTCCTTGGGATTTTACACTTTTTCACGTTAATATTGACATGAACGAAATGACATTTGATTTTAATCACAAATTAATTTGATTGATGATTAGAGGCTTAATCACGATTAGTGACGTTACAAAATTAAATTAATTAGAGATTAACGTACTAACTTGTGTTTAAATTTTCCGTTCTTTAAATCTTGTTTCATGTAAACATCAATAAATTTTAGCAAGCATTATTTCTTAGCTTTTGTTTTGGCTAATGATAAACTAAATACTGATTTTAAATACACGTCATGTATATTTCCAACAATCCTCATTTTTAATTAGTAATAGTAGCTAATAAATATTGGCTTAGTTGATATCCCGTAAATAAAATCAAAGCTCGAGAGGACGCTATTTATTTCAAGCTCTTTGCCAAATTCTCTGACATGTTTGATGCCTTGATTGCGTTACCACAAAACTGGGTAAGTTGGAAAAGGTATTTCAAAAAATTAGTGCTTTAGTGGCAACATGGGCTGAATGCATTTTAGGATGCCAAACTCCGTTTCAAGTAAATCGTGGAGGTGCGAACGATTTTCCATTAAATATGCTATTTCAAAATGTTTTTGACAAGAATTTATATTTTATTCTCTTCAAAGTTATAAACAGAACAAAAGCAACATATTCTGTAGTTCATTGAACAGAAAAGTCAAAAATATTGATATCACTTTTCCCAACTTGCAGTTAAAAAATCCGCAGGATAATGTTTTAAGAATTAATACTACAGCTTTAACCATTTCCGATGTAATTAATCATAGTTGCGCCGAACAGAAGTCTATATATTTGTTGAACCACTTTTGTTATATAAAACAATGAATACAACAAAAAAAAAATACAATAAAACAATGTACAGTTGAAAATATAAAAATTGCTAATTGTATAACAATATGTAGCTTAAAGGAAACCTTTCGTATTTTTTGCCCTAATTCCTCACTAAGTAAGTAGTTTTGTTAATACGAGAAATTGAAGATTTAACCCAAAATCATAAGATAAATTTCTGGAATAAAGGAAAATTATGTGATTGCAATCCTTGTGTCCTGTTCTTCTCTTAGTTGTACAATAATTTGATATCCCATATTTCCGTCGTTAATATCATGATATTCTTTGATTCTGGAGTTTCGCAAGCACTCCATATTGTGAAAAATCGCAAAAATTGGGATTCCGCTGTCTTTCGAGTTACGAGTTTACGTTTACATGATTTGCTCTACGAATTACAAAGTCGCATACGAAAATGCGTAAATGTATAAATAACACAAAGATAATTCAAACTAATTTTTTTGTTATTGCACATTTGGTATGTATTTCAACACAAAATATGTCTGCTTATTTAAAAACAGATAACCGATTTCTGCGAAGCGGTCTGTCTATAAGTATGCTTTTTTTATAAATAGACAACAATATTCGGTAACAGCATATGAAATGGTAAAAAAAAAATTATCACAAAATAGGGGAACGGAATTCGGACAATTTAATAGGCAAAAATTAATATAAACTTATTCACAAGCAAAATTATAAATTATTTTAAGGGTATCAATCTGAGACAACTAAAGCGAAAGCAGATTATCGGGCTGAAGACATCGCTATCCTACGTTCAAACACGACCGGACAAAGAGTAACAAAAGTGGATTGTGTCTGTATCAGTAGGTAACTTAGCAACGACGTCGGTCGTCGCGGTGCGTCTTTAAATCTAATCTCATTGGCTCCGGATCGACGAGGACCGACGTTCTCTCCTCTACATGCTACAACGTAGCGTACGAGAGAGACAGATCCTCAGGTACCTCTCTATTTTCGTCTGATGTGTAGCTAGCCCACCTGTGAGTCATCATCTTAGGTAAACAGAATGGGGTGAAAAGGTTGTGCATACACACACACACACAGTCTTTTAGGAGAGTAGCAGAAAAAGAAGCTTATTGATTTTTCTGTTGGGTTTTTTGCGTGTTTCACTTCCGACACGATTATTTAATCCGCGCTAGGGATGATTGTCTTACTAGATGACTTGCTTTTGTAACGGGTTTTTAAAATAAAATGTATTATGTGCATCCTATCAGAAGAAATGTAATGTTCATATGTAGATTAAACAACTTAATTTTAAATAAAAGCAAAATTAAACTTGTGGTATTAAACAATAGAGGAAATATGAACATCTAAATAAGCCACTTGCTTTTGACATCTTAATTAATTTCATTTTTATCTATTTCATCTTCAACAAATATGTACCCGTTTGTGTTCACATCTTTTATAACTTTGGAGGTAAGGGCCGGGTTTTAGACATTGTTTTTTCTATGAAATTAGAAAGCCAGTCTTATACTGCGATCACTTGGATATTTTCCAACATTGCTGGAGAAATTAAACGAACTCCGTCACGTATCTCTAAATCATTTAAATTATTCGATCTGTTTAAATAGACCATGAATTTTAAATAACCTTACAAGAAAAATCTAATGGCGTTATGTCAAATGACTCAGGTGGTTTCTGGGTACTTCCCCTCCTTGATCGCATACTGTAGGTATGCACCGTCTAGCTGATACCAAATTACGTTATTTATTAGTTCAGCATCCTCTTGATTAAGAAAGGCGACAGCTAATGCGGGAATCAATTCGAACTGAAGAGACTCTAAATAGCTTTCTGTGGTCAACGTTCCTTTAATAAAATTAATTTTCTGCGTGTCCCACGTGCCTCCAAAACGAATTCTCTGTCGCTTATTTTCCCGTTGAGGGAGCCTTGAAGGGAAAACGTCGCTTCGTCAAGGAAATGTTGTTATCTTCTAATTCTAATTATTTCCTCATAAACTATTTACAACAAAGCTATATATGGGAGGTTTACTGAAAAACTTATTTAACCATCTAATTAAATCTGTAAAGATCTACCGTATGTTTTATTTTGAATAACAAAGTTACTGTTAATCCTACTAAAATGGAATTAAGAATTCAAAAATGTAATTATATAGAGGGTGTTCCATTTAAAATAACAAAGTTGCCAGCTATTGCCTATATAACCGAAAGTATCACATTATTACTAATATTTAGTGTACTGCTAAGTTTAGTCAGAAGTTTCCAATGTATATTCTTTCATATATCGATCGATACAATTCCCGGTGAGACACCTGTATAAATGCTATATCAATGAAAACGCAAATTAATTTTCTTAAACTCTAAATTAGATTTTTGTCTCCTTTTATACCTCAAGTAAGTACAGATAATAATTATGCCAATCTTGTATTGTTTTTCAAACACGTTGTAGAGGAGGTATAACGCATGTTATCGTAATACTCTTAATCTCCTTGACAATGCTGGCATAGGTGATAGAAGTGTTTAAAACGTTGTTTCTATTCACGAGGAGTAATCTGCAGATTCAGGGTGGGTCCTGCAGGTGTCGGTCGATATACCCGCAGCTCCCAAAGCATCGTTTTGGTAACCATGGAGACGACCCGCCCCTCACACCTGCACTTGACAACCGCCCTCGCAAGCTCACTGCTCCTTCGCCTCACATCACATAAATTATGCATCACATAGCTGACTGACTGGCCCCAACGTGCTATTATCTTTATATGCGCAATAAACATATTCTCGTGCGTTTCTCATTTCGAACCCCTCGTGGTCCCTCTGACGAAAAAAAAAAACAAAAAAACGGGCGGTTCATGCGAGTTATTCAGTTCTGCTTTATCCCTACCATCTCTCATGTAACAATACCATCTAAAATAAATGAGTATTGGAATACTGAATTAAGGTCGTGGAATTTCGTATTATAATGCTTGTATCCTTAAGACGGTCCAATAAATCCACAGACTCCGTAAACAATTTTTCTGAATTAATGAAATGACTTGTGTGGTGAAGAAAATGCGAATTGTGATATTTTTTGCAGAACTGAATACAGGGGCGGTGGTGTAATTATAATGCATAAAGATTATGTTACTAAAAAAATAACTGTTCTTAAGCGTTTTTGTATTGAAAGAGTGTTTGAAGGGTGTGGAATAGGATGGGGTAACGTACAAGAAAGTAATTTTCAAGAATTCCTTAGTATTAAACAGGTTATGTAGAATTAGGAATTCAAAATTTATTATTTGTGGCCACTTCCACTAATTTATATTTGTTTTAATTTTATGTTAATTTGTTTGGTTTAATATTTGTTCAAATATAAGTAATCAAATAGCGATTGCGCTTTTCCTCTCAATCCAGTAAGAGGAGACAACAAAAAGCAATGGCTTACACCGAGCATATACAAGTCATTGCAAATACTTAAAATTCTGTATAAAAAATCTATAGCTAGTAAAAATTTGGAGGATGGAGGGTACTGCAAGAAAACAGCATGGCAGCTATTAAATAATAATTTACACAATGCGAAATCTAGTAATTACGTTATTGATGAAATAACAGTGAAGAACTATATCCTTACTGATGAAGCAGAGATTACGAATTTCTTTAACAAATATTTTGATAACATAGCCGAAGAGTTAATTTCCGAAATTAATGACAGTAACATTAACTTGACTAGTGTACCTGAAGTTTGCAATAATGGTATTTACATTGAGTCTGTAACAGAATTAAATGTGTATAATCTACTTTGTAACTTAAGCTCTTGAAATTCAGTAGGCATAGACACTATTAGCACAAACATTCTGAAGAATGCAATTGACTTAATAATTCAGCTTTTTACCTGCATTATCAACTGTTCGTTTGTAGATAGACTGTTTCCTTCTCCGCCATACCCATACATAAAAACGGAGGTACCAACTTTCTGTTCAATTGTAGTCCTATTTCGTTACTTCCTGCTGTTTCTAAGGTATTAGCTAGAATTATGTGCAACAGAATGAGCGATTTCATATCTAGAACAAAATTTGTCCACAGTTCTCAACATGGCTTCCTAAAGAAACCACTACCACTACCACATCAGCTATCTTTGGTTAAGATTAATTGCTTTACAACTATAAAAATGAAGTGCTTAAATATGGTAGCATATTTGTAAACTTCAGCAGATATTCTTCGGCAAAAGCTGAATCGCTTCATCATGTATAACGAATCGTGAGCGGGTGATGTATATTGATGGACATAGGTCATGCCATTTAAAACTAGAGCGGGGCGTAACATGCGGATCTGTAATCGGACTGCTCTTATTCGTATTATTTATTAATGACCTACCAATTGCACTCTCTAATCTAGTACTTTACGCCAATGATAACGCCTATATCAGAAAGATCCGAATTGACGCACGATCTCCAATCGAATTTAAATAATAAATTTCTACACATAGTTCGGTAACAGCAAATCATATTTAAACAAGAAAAAAAACTCAATTTACGTTATTTACACCGGGCGCAAGTAAGCAATATGAAAGCTGTCCTTTAAAAATAAACGGAAAAAACAATTCAAAAAGTTTCGTCAACCAAATTTTAGGGCTAAATGTTGAAAGCGAATTAAATTGGGAAACCCACAAAAAAAATTGAATCAAAATTATCATTCTATATGCTTCGCACTTTTTCGATTAAGGGACTTGGTAACAAGGAACATTTCAATGGTGTATTATTGATGTTTCGGGGTAAATAGACGAACTCCGTGTAGGCCTTTATTTAAAATGATAAATGTACTAATTATAACATCCCTATAAATATTAGAAATAGTTTGTTAGGTAAAAAATAACCTCATCCGTAGTAGTGAGGTTGGCGCAACGTTGGCTCCAGATCACGGATCGCTTGACTCGACGTTGGCAGGGATGGTGGCATTACGTGAAAATGTGAACACTTTACACTTTTGGCCGAACGTTCTCGCATAATTACCCGATCTTTGGGCTAACTATCTACTTTTATCGTGTACCGACTTTTAACGAACATTTCCTGAAATTTGGCTCACTGTTATCTGCCGACCATCACGTCAAATGTTTACAACGCTTGGTAACTGATCTTCAAATGGCGCTGCGACGACAACATTGCCTTGCTTGCATCTTACCACTTACGAACGATCACCACAATATATTGGTATAAAGTTACATAATGCTTTGCCCTTAACAATAAATAACAGAGTAGAATCTAAGAGATCCGTGAAACAGTTTTTAGCAAGTAATGTTTTTTACACAGCTGATCTCATGTAAAGTAATAGAATAAGTACAAATTATGCTATTTATTTACTAGAATTATGTAACATTACTAGGAGGCTTATTTCAGATGGAAGACCGATAAGACCGGACTCTATATAAAAATCGATTTCTTTTTCTAAACGCATTAACTACTATCGTTCAAAAGTGAAAGCGCAGAACAAAGGGAGCCGTTAGAACTCCGCTGTGCTTCATGACCGTTATCTCCAGAGGTTTTCGAAATATGTAGCTCTAAATCTGTAATAACAATGGCTATTACTTCGTTGGGCCGCTACCCTACGTAAAAGAATGAACTAGCGATATGTTCCGTTAAACGTCAGTATAAATCTTACATATTTTATATGATATTCAGAGCCACATATCTCAGATCTAGCGAACTACTAGAGGTTGTAGGTCGTAAACGACAAACTTCCTATTACGTTTAATTATGATAAAAATTATAAGAATACAGTGAAATTATTAAACCAATGAGGAAATGTCGTAAATGTTGGCCAATCAAATTAAATATATTGCTTTCAATTTTCATTTGTTTAAAACAAATTCTTTAGAAAGTGATATTTGCCAATAATAAAATTAATATAATTTTGATAATAATCTGCAAATACTGGGTAGTATAAAACTTAACTGACGATAATTGTAGGAACCCAAGTAGAAACCATTAATAACGTCGACAGCGGCACGTGCAAACGTACGGAGAGTATGACCGTTTTCGCAGGGGAACTTTTGTGGATACTTTAGCTAATTAACAGGCAGACGCATTAGCTCACCTTCCTTCTCTGCGACAAACGAGCGAGAGAAAACCGATGACACACACAGGAAAATGATTCTAGTCACGCTTTTAGAGAGAAAGAAAGAAAAAAACGGAGCGAAGATAACAAACGCATAGGTTCCGTCGTTCAGACTTGACCCCAATACTCTGTAAACCTTCGTATGCTGCGATATCATCGTTCTTTTAATTATTTATTACTTCATGTGTAATACATACGCCATATTTAGATGTTCCAGGAACGCATATTAACGGAGCAGGTGACAAATAATATTAATACTTCAACATATTCCTATGCAGCTCTTTCAGAAATCCAAAAGTGTCTATTTCTCTAAAGAGTTCAAATATTAACTACGCTATGCACATACAGCGTGCGTATAAAGTATTGCACCAAGTTGAAAAACATGCAAACGGCAACACATTTGCGCACGATGGTCCAATTTTTTACATAAGTTTTACTTGTTTTGCGCAATTGGTATTTGCAGGAATCGAAACGAAATAAAAATAGCGGACTTAGAATAACTGTTGAAAATGTGGCCCATTCACTTCCTGCCAGAAATAAAGTCGTTTTAAAAAAGCTTCTAATGAATGATGATGTACTGCAAGAATATTTGTCGTCCCATTTCTAATACAAACTTATAAATTATGTAGTTTGTTGTCCTATTAACATACACCAAACACTCTGTGGCCCTAGAAGAAAAAGTTCATTGGGGTCATCAGAGGAGACAGAGGAGGTCATTGAATTTGATTTCTTCGTCCAACCCATTTCTTACCATACGCGTGAATCAAATAATCACGAACTAATTGGCTAAAGTGAGCTGAGCCGCCATCCTGCTGATACATAACTTGTGGATTTACTGGATTAGGCACAACGTAGTCAGTAAAAGCTCTTAGGTCGAAAAAAAATTCACTAAAAATCAATGGAAAACCAACTAATATTTTATTGCGTGTTCGGTGTTCGTTACTATAAAAATTATTGAAGCAAAACAACTG
>LR736861.1:6927883-6955554 GCA_902654985.2 Oryctes borbonicus | reverse complement strand
GTGAGCTGAGTCACCATCCTGTTGATACATAACTTGTGGATTCACTGGATTAGGCACAACGTAGTCAGTAAAAGCTCTTGGTCGAAAACAAATTCATTAAAAATCAGTGGAAAGCCAACTAATATTTTATTGCGTATTCGTTACTATAAAAATTATTGAAGCAAAACAACTGCAAAAGATAGAAGAAGACCCTAATTCGAAAAATGGAATGAAATAGAGATGGTGCATTTATAAATCAAAAGTGAGGGACTCTTTCCGTCAAACCAGAAGCAACTGGATGTTTTGGCTTACTTTTCAGGATAAGCAAAAATCTGAATTGGAATCTCTTCTTAGAATGATGTGGGTGATTAGACCGTGCATACATTGAATGAAACAGAAGACGGAAGTAAAAAATGCATTTCTTAAATCTAAACATTCTTTCTTTTAGGTTTTGGAAATGGGATGATCTTGGAGATCTCCTTTGTTTTTTCTTGATTTTTTATATACACATTTGTGTCAAGTAATGAAATAAACATTGTTATTATTTATTATTTTTACTTAGCATGTTATTGGTTTTCTTCTTCCGAAGCAACCTACCATCTGGCATAAGGTTCTTCTCCTAAGAGTGCTCGAAAAGGATTTTCTTAGATTCTATTTAAAACACAATTTCTCGAAAGTCTAGTTGTTGGCAATTTTCATCATAATTATTCCAAAACACTCACTACGTGATCCAGTATAAGCCCCTCCAAAACTGAAATATTTGGTGAAGTAACAAAAAACTTACAGGCTGTGCGATAGTCTTCGATAGCACTATCGATAACTTTCGATAGTGCTACCGATAGACCTTGTAACGTTGATAATATCGATAGACCAATTGTAAATGTTCTCTAAAGAAAAGAAATTTTCATTATTTTAATGCTTTAGCTTAATCTATAGTTACACTGTCCATAATTATTCATAACGTCTAACTGTATGGTGTGCTGTTTCTTTCATATGTGCATTTGTGGTAATTCTCGAAACCCGCTAGTCCGAACGACGGTGAGGGAGATGTTACTTTAAAGAAAATAACACACCGTTTACAACTAAATGTTGCAAGAATACCTATACCTACATATATGAATTGGACACATGACATACGGCGTGTTCAGCATCTGCTTCTATAAACTTACCCCTATATGAAAAAGTAAAAGTCGTTGTACTTCCCGACACGTGTTAAGAAGATCATTATTTCAGTTTCATCAACGGTCTTTTAACTCAGGTGTATCTTGAGGGAGTGGTCTATAGTTCGTTTCCAGCAAGAGCAGCCGTTATACCGGTACAAAAGAATGAAAGTTTGACGTTGAAACTGTGTGGACGTGGAACTGGAATCATCTTAATATTTGTATTGTACAAATAAATTATTTTGTTTCTTTTCTGCTGATACGTTACAAACTCCACGTTTGTAGTAGATAACTTGCGGTGAAATATACTATAGAGCTATGGAGTAAGCGCGTGCCGTCTGTCTTGGAGAACATCTGCCGCCTGCCCAGTCTATTTCGCCTCAATCAAGAGATGCATCTTGTATCATCAGCTGGTACCAGTAAATAGATACAAGAATGTAACACCAGACGTACGGGACGCATGTAAAATATGTACAGTAATATGCGTATAGTACTGAACCTATTAAGACGTTATTTAATAAACGTTTATTAACCAATAAGCTATACGCGTCCCGCTTTTTCGTTACACATTATGATTGTAAGAACCAAAGCAAATATATATATATATATATATATATATATATATATATATATATATATAAAACCGCGTGGTCTTCGTCCAGATAGGTTTCCCGGTTTTGTATTTAGGTACTTAGTTTCTTTTGTACAAAATACCATGTCATCACGAAAGAAAGCACAATCGAGAGGGCCATGTTTCTTTTTTAAACTTACTTAATTCAAGATTTACCGCGTCCGTTAATTGAAGTCGGACAGCTCAGATTAACTGGAAGCGTTCATTTATTAGATATAGAGGCAGGTAAATCTCAATTGTTTGGTAATTAAATCTGCACATGTCGGAAGTTTTTGGTCAACGAAAGGGATTAATCTCGAGTGGAGGTTTTGGTGTCTGTAAACCGGGATACTCTCTTGAAAAATGGACAATTTTCTGCAAACTAGCTCCTTCATCTTCATCGTTACTATTTTCAAAAAATATTTGATGGCCTTGCAAGCTGCCAAAATGATTTCGTCGAAGCTCTTCTTCAAAAATAAAAATTAAAGATTAAAAAAACTAAGCACGCTGTCAAAAACCACAAACACGTTGACCACTAAAAAATTAGGTTCTGAGCAAAGCATCCGCTTGATCTCTGATAGGCGATCGTTTACTGTCAAGTGATCTATGTCATCTGTAGTCACCAGGCAGCTGAATTTTGATACCGAGAGCTTGTTGAAACACATCTAATTATATTTAAGGTATTTGAGAAATAAGTTTCCGCTTAGGCGGAAAAAATTATTTCCTGCACAAAAATAGAGAAACGAATTTCTTAATGCACCGCTTTGATGGTAAATTCTCATTGGTTGAAAGCAGCTCCAAAAGACACCGCACCAATCCTGCTATAATTATTTCATTCTGCCAAAATTTTTGTTTATTACGGGGACATAAATACAATTAAAATAGTTTCCATTATGTTTGCAGAACCAAGCACAAGCATTGCTGGTGGTGCCCATGTTTGGCCTCCTCCGAAAAATCGGGAAAATCGGGTCATTTACGCAGTATTGAAAAGCAAATTGTAATCAATGCTTACAAGAAAATTCTAACCAATACATCTGAGATCAAGAAGCTTGACATGATAAAACACGTTTTTGAAATAAGATAAAAAGAGGAAGCCCATATAAACATCCAGGTGCAATCATTGACGATGTCATGGAACCATTCGTCATTGTAATTGAGGAAAATAGTGACACTGAAAATTCCAAATATTCAAAATTTATCAGGGCGATTTAATTTTATTATATTATTACTTTTTGTATACTGTATGATACTTAATCCAATACATATTTTCAATTCTGACAAACTTATTGCGAGAGAATATGAATCTGCAAGTTAAGCGTTGGTTTAACACAGATGTGAAAAAAGTTTGAACATTTTAGTTAGAAAAAGCACATTACTCAACGACATGTTTCTGCCTACCCGGCGTCATTAGCGTGGTTCCGAGAATGTTTTTACTCCACCTTGTACCGCTATTTACGTTCTGTGTGTGATGTCTAAAATCGGTATTTTTATGCGGGGAAAATTCAAATAACCTAAATAGTTAGATCAAGAGGGTGCGAAGGAAAATCTACAACACAGTTACCGACATATTCATGTAAAAGGTTCATAGTGCCTAGTGCTTTATAAGCTGTAACATTGTTAGGGAATAGACTAACGAGAAACGACACCTCGTCTTCTCACCGATTGGTCGAAAACAGAATCGCGTCATAACATCAATGCACTATTTGAGCATGTAAATATTCGCATTATGTGCCACTGCTACATCACTACGTACCAGAAAGCAAAAGACAATCGGCAAAATGAAATTTTTCCCGGCGAATTTGCACCTAAGAAAGCAAAGACGGTTCCATCAGTCGGAAAAACTGTGCCAAGGATTTTTTTTAATATTCAAGGCAGAACCTTAATTAATTGTTTGGAGAACGGAAGCACAATCAGGCTCCATTCAGCAAAAAGAAATCTCTACCCCAACCCATTCATCGGCAATTGGGACAACAAAAGTGGTCCAGCTACGGTACGAATTGGTGCCTCATTCAACATAGTCTTTTTCCAAAAAATGGTTTGGCAGAGAGCTGCTTTCCAGTTCACATCATTGCCGAAATAGAGGACTATTTTGCAAATTTCGATAAATCCTGGATGGTTTGAAAATATTAGAACAGCGCTAGACTAAATGTAGGGCTACAAGGAGATTATATCCAGAAATAAACGCAAACAATTGCGTTGTCTTCCTTCATATAGGTATTTATCATACCATCCTCGTATGTCATATTGCTTATTGTTGCAACGATGCGAACGATCATCATTTCATTTCAGCAACATTTCAAGATTTTATTTGGCTGGAACTCAGCCAAATGAAATCTTAAAATGTTGCCGCTTTATAAGCAATAGTTACGAAATTAACGTCGTTATTTGGAACTTGTGGATATTTAACGAACTATACCGTATCAAACGTATATACGTATTTCAAATACAGTGTTTATCATTATCATGAGAACATCCTGTGGCACCGATGTGAACAGCACATTCTATATTCTATCGCTTTGCCCGCATGTCATATCACCTGCCTCTCAATAGTAAAGCGGTCTGCGTGCATAATTGCCTTACAAGTGATAAAAAAGGTGTGTATGACTCATTTACAAAATTAAACATACTTATTTTAAGCAAAGCTTTTATTACTAAAAAAAGGAATGATAACGACATAGAACGAATTAATTTATTTATTTATTTGAATTTGCGCGTTCAACTGCGACAGTCAATTACAGCAACAAAATGAAATATTTTTCGAAATTTTTTTTTTGTTTTTCTTTATCTTTATCAAGGCTATAACAATTACAAGTGCTGAGTTAAAAGTTTGGAAAAAATTTCACTTCAATAAGATAAAGTCAAAAGCAGACCACGTACAATGTCTAAATAATAAAAACACACATGTTATTAGGAAGAAATACATATTAAAATGGAATGTAAAAGATAGTACGGTACAATTGGTAGTTTGGTGTAACGTTAAGTCGTGCAGTGTGAAATGAAGCTGAACTTCAAAGTGTAAATTTTACATTTTAATACAACGGTTCATAGACAAGTAACATCGGTGGGTGTTAAAATTTAAATTCATTTTTTAAGAAGATTTAACATCCACGAGACATACTCTTGCGATTGGAATGTCTTGACGGTTTCTATGGATTTATCGGTGGCACGTCTCTTATTCTGAGGAAGAGCCATATAACTATTAGTTATAATATATAATTGAATGAAAAAAAAAAGGAATCGTACTGAGAAAATATCTGTTACATTTCTTATCAAGGCTGCTTCTTGTATGCTCTTGATTGCCTTTAAAACTGATGTGTTTAAATGAGCGAGAGAATTCAACATGGAGAGCAAAATGCAGTTTACCTTAAAAGTACAATTATACTGTGGGTAAAGCCTTAATCTTTAAATTTTGTCGATAGTCGACGTTTGTCGATAAAGTTATAAATCTAATATCATTTAAGATATGAAACGCTTAGGCCGGTATTACGATTACAGGCATTGTTCCCTGCAGGTAGATTTGACCCAGGAATTTTATTGAGGATTAAAAATTATTACTTTGTAACATCTACAACGTGTACAAATGATTAAATCTGGGTATTATTGGAAATTTGAAGTTTCAGAAAGGTTTGATGTAATAAATGAACGTGCAATAAAATATAAATCCTGAGCTTAAATTTTGCTTAATTGCTAAGTTAGATGCTTCTAGGTGAATCTGAATGCAAACATATACTCCTTGCCACTTTTTACACGCCAAGATGCTCGTGGCAGTGGACTGCATTGCAAAGTAATATATTTATTCTAATCGAAAATAGGTTACTTTACCTCAGTAGGTCAAAATCATATCGTTACGTGTGTAAAAATGTAAATTACTTTGAAACTCTGATTAAATTATCAGCTCTGAAATCTCTTCGGTATACTTTTCAATTATAAACCTGTTACGCAAACGTTGTGTTTATATGCTTTAATATGCCGTCCATATACCAAAGATGTGCCCCAAATTTTTATTATATTTCTCGCCATAATTACCACGGTTTAAATTCTTTATGCATCAATTTTAATTGGTACTAAATATTATCAATAATAAAATGTGATTTGCGGAAAAACTAATTTTATGCCTAACTCAATCCATGTGAACTCCTCTACATTCTCAGCATTGGAGCTATTTAAAGTAGCGAAACAAAACGAACCAAGGTAAAACCAGTTCACTATTTGTAGTTACTTATATTCGATATATACCGGGTGATTTTTAAAAATATGTAGGATTTGTCTGAAACAGCTCATTTTATTTAGTTCAAAGATTATTTCGAAAACTAAAAGACCTGTTTCCGTTAGGCTATTAATACTACAGAGTACTTAACTAATAAGAAAACATTGAAATGGTTCTGATTTATGGAGAAGCTGGCAGGAGCCTTGATAATGCTGCCAATCCATACGCTCGGCGTTTTCCGGATAGGATTCGGCCACGTGTTTCAAACATTTCACTACTGATAGATCACGTGTCTTTACATCAAGATCTTCGGACCATTAATTTCCAAAATCCGGTAACTTTTTGTCAGTGGGCACGTGAAGAAATACAACAAAGCCCCAATTTTTTCGGTTTTAGATCTTCGGACATAAACTCGTCGATTTTGCCCAAAGACCTCAAACTTTGACTCGTCACTCCAAAGCACGTGTTTCCAATCATCTAACGACCAATCTAGATGAGAACGGGCCCACTGTAGCCGTTTTGCTCTGCTGCCCCGACATAATAAGGATTTTCGAATGGCAATGCGTCCATGAAGGTCCGCTTGTTGAGGTCGACGTTTTACCGTACTCGCTGAAACTTGTTCTTCACGGCCGCGATTGACATCGGCTGCTATTTGTGACGCTGTTAATTTTCTATTGCGTTTGCTTAATAATACAATTCTCAAATCTTCAGCTTTTGTTGTTTTCCTAGATGCTCCAGGACGAACACGATTTTCTATAGTTCCAGTTGTCCGATATCGCTTTATGATGTCATTTACTGTTGAACTTCTCATATTTATTTTTTCAGCAATTTGTCGCCCCTAATATCCTTCTTCAAACAGCGTAATAATGCGTGAACGTTTTTCTACACTGGTAGGCTTGCCACGTGCCATTTTGAAGTAAATTTTCTTAAAACTTTCGCGCAAAAACGACAGATGCACACCAACACACGTTTAACAGTAAAACGAAGCAAATTTATATCTTTACGCCTGTGATAAATAAACAAGAGTGATACTGCGGTATATTTCCTAAATGTATTGTTCGTTGATAATCTCCAAACGACCCGTTTCAAAAGATCGGTACTTCCGAGAAATTTTTGGAATGATAATAAAAGGGACTTTATTGTGGTTGTCGCAATATTTCTACTTTACATAATAATATTTTTCTAATTTTATGTATTAATAATTGTATACAGTGTGATATAATAGATTTTTATTGTATGACCGAACTTCACTGAACGGCAGTGTACATTACTGGAGTATCAAAAATCCGCACTAACTTCGTTAAGTTGAACACCAGCGTCCTTGGACTGTTAACGTGTAGCGTTGAATAAGTGGTAACGAACTCATCGCCCTCCACATTATTGAGCAACTCCAAAAACAAACTGCCAACACTATTTGAAGACTTATGGTTTCAACATATATGATTATCCAGCACACTATTCGGTGGTACCACGTGAAGTATTCGATCGTGATTTCAACGATCGCTGGATAGGTAGAGCTGGTCCGGTAAATTGGCCTGCTAGATTGCCAGATCTTACATCGCCAGAATTTTTTTTGTGAGGTTATTTCAAGTACAAAGTTTACAACAAGAGCCAACAACATATGAGAATACGATTGAACGAATTAGAAATGTTTGTACCGAAATTCAAGAAGGCACACTTCTCAATTGTGTACAGTCATTTGAAATGCGGATTAGTAAGTGCATTGAAATTGAAGGATATCATTTTGAGCGTTTACTTTAATTAAAAGATGATAAGGTGAGGGAACTCATGTAAATCAAGCACTCTGATAAGTGAGAGGCAAAGGGACTCTGATACGTGAGAATCGAGGAGACTTGGTTTAATATGATAAGAATTATTTACTCATATCCAAGCCTCCAACAAGTGAACTCGGTTTCTTTAAAGCATTTAGAATTGTATGATGTTAAATGTTTTATTGCCCCGGAAATGCGCTTCAAAATAATAAAATAAGAAAATGTGAAATAAGTTTATCACTTAAAGGAACCAAATTCGAACGTTGGCATTCAATTTCATACGTAGTAGCAGAAGGTCGACAGATTGCTTGGATTCGTTTATGTTGACAGCTTCAGTGCAAAAATGAAGGTGACGTCAATAGTATCTTCAAATGTGGTATTCTCTAAATTTAACCAGAAATTTCACTCACCTATCGAATGGGTATCTTTTTTTTTATTGTGTCTACCACTCATTTATTGATCAAAATTAATAAAAAAATATTTTTTTTTGTCATGCTCCTATTAACAAATCTTCCGATGAGATCAAACGAATGAGCCAACTCTGTTTATCAAAATCCGAATTTGTAAGTAATATAACAATGGTATAAGCATTTCTTATACACGGAAGAAACTCCGGAAGTGATTCGATAATTATTTTTTAAAAAATTTAAAATATTGCAGCTTTTACAAACAATGCTATCTATATGGCGGAGGTAAAATTTCTTGCCTTTTATAATGTAATTTTAATAATCAACTGCTTTACGATAATTTTTTTTTACACTATAATAATTGGAAAAACAAATTACTCTTAAACTCGGCAACAACTGTTACGTTCTTCTAGTTTCTAGAACAACGCCGCTAGTCGCCTGCTTCGGTGTATCTTTCTTGTGAGGCGAAAGCACCAATTGCTTACATGAAATTCTTGTGTTTACTCGCTTAACAAAAATGAAATAAATATGGTACTCTTTCCTACATATTCAAATTCAAATACATAAATAGCATATATGGATTTCATAATTCGGTTCCTTCTTTGTGTACGCATTCAAATGTATCGGAACGTTCAATGTCTAACGCTAGGGCCACCACAAAACCCTACCAGAGCATGAGCGTCTGGTTGGACGACAGCAGCAAATAGCCGATCACTACCGCAAAAAGATTCTATACAACTCACGGCTACCCAGACGCTCGCGTTATTTCGTGTACTTATTTGATACACCACCTCTAGTATCTTGCTCCGAACTACTGTCCCCATGTATAAGAGGAAAAATCAGAAACCAACGATAGTGCGAGTTTGAGCACTGCGTGACTCACAAGCGAAAGAGAGAAGGCAGGCAGGCAGTCATGGTAGTTCGTACGTTCGACTTCCGGCGAAGTTTCGATAACTTGTACGTAAGTGTACGTTACCGGCGGTAACTGGCGGACGTTCCTTGCCTAGCGCTCGATCTGATACATGCATTAGCAGGAGCTTCATCGAACAGATATAATAAATGACTATTAAAGATATTTTTAATTAGAACATTAACAAATTTTAAACATTTGCGAACTTTATAAGAAATTAAACGTATTTTTACATTGAATGCGTACACGTTAAAGTTTAAATGATGCTAAACATGAAATATATAAATTTATACAAGGCAATAGAAATGAAACATTCAATTTATCATAAAATAGACGCAAACAAAATATTACTTTTACACATAAATAAAAATGGTTAAATTTATAAAATAAAATAAAACAAAATGAAATGTTAAGTCCTTAACAACAACGTCTTCCGCTTGCATTAACTTGTTTTTGGAGTTAACTAACTTAATATAACAACAAGGCAGACGCAATTAAATTGTTTACTGCACTTTCAACATCTTTGACGAGCTCTCATTCGATATTCCAACAATGTTTTAAAGAGAAAATTGGTCATATCGTTTAATTTACGCAGTTCTTTTCTTTCAACAACTTGTGCCAGACAAAGAAATCATTTAAAAACTACTGCCGCCATCTCCTTAATTATAATCTTCGCCTGAAAAGTCACGTTGTTTGACAACTACTTAACAGTTATTAATGCTAAATATTTAGCATGACACACATTAATCCATTATATCCAGTTTAAAGTTAGAATTTTTTATATCTTGAAAACTAGTAAAATTTGGTATATCAAACCCTAATATTAATGGATGTTCCATTTCCATTTAGAAAGGATTTTTTTTCAGTTTGAAAATGTATATTCGGAAACAGTTTATGAACACTCTGTATAAAATTTAGTAACGATAACGATGAGGTGTGGTAAGCATAACCTTCTATTTCGTTCCGCAACAGTAAATACCTTAATCTCTTGCTGTGTTAAATATTTTATTTCAACAAAAGCAGTGCAAATGTGCCAAACTTCAACATGATCTTAAATATCTCGAAGAGGACGTAATGTATTATATATAAAAAAATAAAATCGAACAATAATTAGATTTAATTTTTTTGATGTAAGATTTGCTCGGAGTAAAATTTATTCCGTATTTTTTTTCTATGAATTTTCCAATGTAACTTAGGGCTAAAGAACAAATAAAACGCTTATAAACTAACTAAACATATTAAACGCCTTCTTATTATTTAATCAAAAAAAAAAACTCTTATAAAACGCAATATTCGCTTTACGTAATACGGTGTGTGCGATAACATGTTATTTAAAATTATGTCGCACGATCTTCCTTGCAATCAGCGACTTTTGTAGAATGTATGCAGGTTAGGCAAGTACACGAAAAGGAAAGAAAAATGAACGATGTTCTCAGCACGTTCCCGCTGATTTCGACTTGGTACATGCGGTCGCTCCGTCTGACTGATAATGACTATCTCTAGGTCTTCCGCGTTTCTATCACAGCATTGCTTTTACTTCCTCTTGCGATGATGGGTGGCTTCGAAACCTGGACAAAATCCTAGCGCGTGCCGAATTACATATATATGTTTACTGAAGAGTGGACGGACGGTCATTAGGATCCGACGTCCATGATATTTTCTAAATGGTGAATAGCGACCACCGCCGAAGAAAATATTATTATCTGTGGAAGTTGTTGCGTGTAAATTGAACGACATGCGATCCGAGAAAGAAGTCAACGTACATTACCCGCTTATAAAACATCTACATGCTCTGGATTATATAGAAAAAGTGAAATTTGACGAACGGTATATACTATATACTATAACGCAATCGAACGTATCACATACGATTCCATGACAGATGAATGACCGGTATAAAGTTTGTAATTTCGCTATATGTATGTCTTATAAATATTAGCTACCAATTTATATATCCGTTTATATTTCTATATTTACAATTGAGTAAGCATAAGTCATTTCTATACGGATAGTAATTCTTCTTCTTCTTTATCTTTTACCTTATGCCATTACAGGATCGGAGGATTTAGATGCCCAACTAATTTTTTCAATTCCTCTCTATTCTGTGATTTTCTTGCACTGTCTTTCTTATTTTTTCATGGTATTCCGATTACACTATCTTCTATACACCTTCTAGGCCTCTGCACTCTTCTCTTTCCATGCTTTCCATGCTATGCCATTTTTTGTGGTGATTAAGCCATTTCAGTTGTTTTTATCCTATTTGGCTGATCGACTTTTGATTAATATTGTCCCCGATTTCTCCGTTTCTTGTTTTCCCTGAGATTTTCTTTAAATGCTTAATTTTAGGCGTTACTTTGTCACGGGCCATGTTTCACTTCCATATGTTGTTTGGAACTACTACTGCTTTGTACCGAGTGTTGATGGTCAGGTGCGAACATGTCATTTAGTTTTATGCGATTTCCTGCCCTCAAACAAAACATATTCATTAATATTAGTATATAGGACATCTATTTTTCACAATGTAATAATGACAGATTTATTTTCCGCAAAATATAAAAACAGAGCAATTTCTGGTAGATCAACAATTTCAAAACTTGTTAAAAGCTTGAGATTACAACTAGCGTAATGTGAAAGAAATGATTGAAGGCAATAATAATAATAATAATAGAAAACCCGATAACATTACGATTGAATGTAAAAAGAAAAATTGTAATAAAATAACCTAGAAAATAATTAACAAATTAAAATAGATATTCGAATAAGCCACCATTCTCATCAAGACAGTAACCAAGTTTTTTGTAAAATTAAGTTCTTCCAATAGCTAACTGTACGTCAGTAATTAAACTACATTCTTGGATTATTACTCCCCCTAATGATTCTAGATTCTTGTGTCTTCTGGATGCTCAAAAAAAAAAATTCGCAAGGAGTTCCCCAACCCGATTAATCATCCGATTTAGCCCAAGGTGAGCAGGGTACCCATCCTGTTGAAACCAAATATCCTGATCTCCATCTTTCTAGGGAGGACCAACATTATTCGACAGAAGTTCCAAAAAAAAAGCTAGCTAAAGCAAAATTTTCCATAGTTTCAAGTGGTCCTATTTATTATTCTGCTGTTAATCCAAATATTAATTTTTTTAAAGTGTTTGTACAAACATACAATCTGGCATTTTCTCTGGTCCTTGCAACAGTATTCTTGATTGATTATTTAAACAGATATATTGATCCGTAAAACAAATTGTTGAAATGGAGTGCTTTTTCTTGATAATTTCACGGAAAGTGTGTCTGGATTCAAAATCGACCGGAAGAAGTTCTTGCTAGGTGTGAAATTTGTAACCATGTTTTTTTTTTTAATTTCTAAAGCTGCTGAGTCAAGCTGCTTAGTGTTGCCTCCCATTTGTTTATCATTTTCTATATATTTTCCTTTCATTCTATCATGAGTACTGTAGATTAGAAGTTATACGGGTCCTAGGCTTTTGTACCCCGTTGTTATTTTAGGCTTTTTATTTTTATGCATATTTTAAATAGAAGTGGACTTAGATTGTCTCCCTGTTTTAGGAACTATAGATGCAATAAATCACACACCGTGTCTACTTAGTGCGTGGGTGGAAGATAATTTCCTCGGTAGAGAGTTTTCAAGCAACACTTATTCGGGGACAAGTTCTGCGCAATATTCAGGAATACAGGGCGTTTAGTTTCCAAATCTGGTTGATATGAAAGACTTTTCGATGTATTGTTGAACACTCAAAAAAATACTTGATTGAATAAAATTTGTGCTGAACCAATCTCTGAATAGTTTTATTTGAAAACTTTGCAGCACGAAAGAATTATATTCCATGTATCTGCGCGCTGAGTGACCACGCTGTATATGTAAGTTCTTCGCAAAATCTTGTCACGAAACACTCTTATTAATTTTTTTAATTAAACCACTGCATAACAAGTGCGTTTAAATTACAACTTATTCAGATTAATGGTCTTAAATTTTTTTAATACAAAATAGCACAAACAATTACGGTTAGTTGTTGTCAAACATAAGCAGCTCAAAAGTTTATTCCTGAATTATACATATTTACTGATTATGCTTGGTTATAAAATGCAAAGTAGCGACGTTTGTTTTCTATTTTTGTTATTCTTCATCATTTGCATGATTCTAAAATGAAGATGAACATGAAATACGGTTAGATAACAATCGCGCGTCTCTTATTTACCTGTACAATCACAAAAGGCATAAAGAAGAACTCGGGTCAAAAGATTAAAGATCAGCCAGCACCAGGCCTCGATTAATATTAATAATTAGCGTCGTAGATGTCAGCGGATGTTGAAAGAACAATGGAAAGGGATACCTTTGAAACAATATAGAGGTAGTCCGGTGTCATCTGCTACATCGTCAAGTTTAGACTCGTCGCTTTCGTAAACAATATTATCGAATAAATTTTCTTGATATATTTATATTCTTTCTGGAATCCCATTTTATCACCTTGTCTCCGATACACTAAAATTTGAATATTTAAATTAAAAGTGGTCATTATTCGGATGCATTATTAGGATATTTTACCAAGATAAATTTAAATACAATGCACCGTTTTGCCTTTATTTACATGTTCTTATTACAATTGTAGGATTTTCTAATGCGATCAGGAAAATTTTGATAGGATGTGGTATCTTATTTAAATGAGAAGTCATTGATATTGCGTTTTATTTTCTTGATTATCATCGCACCCTTAACCATTCCCACGATATTAGTATTCTAACGAGATGCTAACATAATTTTCTTAAAGAATTATCGCTTTGTTCACCCTAAGTCTCTCTAATTCTTCGATTAATTTGCCATATTTAATTTCTTTCTTTTCATTAACTTATGCATTTTTTAAATACTATATTAAAACTTTTGGTTAATAGTAATCATCCAATGTGTACAGTTGTCGAGAAGCTATTGGTATACTTTTCACGTTTTATCTGTATTCCAATAGCATCAATTCGTTTAAGAACTTGCTTTACTAACTTCTCCTCTTCTTCCTTGTTCTTTATTACTTTCAATATAGCAAAGATAGCATTATCATATAACTCAATCTATTCTATTTAATTGAGTGTAGGCTTTCACGACCGTAATCCATAGTAGAAATGCCTTTCGGATGATGTTGTGTAGTTAATATTTTACTTGACGTTTCGCTGACCATCCTGTCAGCTTCTTCAGAAGATTTCTAAAGACTGCTGTTGTTGTCTTTTGCTCCTCGTTATATATCCTATTCCTGTTCCGCTTTGCTGATCCATAACCGTTCTGCTTTGCTGATCCATAACCGTTCTGCGATTCAGCGGAACAGAAATAGAAATATTTAATACCTTATTCATACACATTTGAAAAATTCCTGGTACAACTTTTGTCTCAAATGGCATCCTAACATACCGATACAACCAAAATGGTGTGGTTATCGTCCTCTCTGTGAATTCAATTTGCTGATATGCATTTGTTAAATCAGCAACACTGAAAACATTTCACATTTTTCAATTTTCACAAATTAAAAAATTATGTACATTAGACATTCGTGTAACGTGATGAATGTTGCTTACTTATTTAGTAGGTCTTTAAGTAAGTAAGCAACAAACAATACAAAAGCGTTGACACTCCACACCGCACGAGTTTAATTAATTAATCCTGAACAGTTGTTTCAACGATGTGTCGATCTTCATTTTCAACTGTAAGACCGAATAATGTAAAAAGAAATTTAAATCTAACATGCCTGTTCTATGCCTATTCTCAAGAAAAAAAATATTATTTACAAGTACCTACTCTTGCCACCTGCACTCCGTAAAACTAAGACATGAGAACAGTATGGAAAGATAGACAAATAGGTCTCTTGTCTCTTGTCATTGTATGCCCTATCCTAACAAATCACACAGAACTGTCTATGACAACAGTCCCTTTTCTCTATTCATCAGCTTTATGTTCCTTTCTATGTACATATATTTCAATTTTTCTCATTTAATGCTGTGCTCGGTTTCGCTTATGTGTTGTGCTATACTTGAAGATCCTATTCTACCGTATCTGTAACACCTGATGTGCTCTTTTCATTTGACCAAGATAGGCATTGTCACAGACACTACATGCAATTTTATAAATTCCCGACCTTTCCTTCATGTCCTGTTTACCTTTCGGATGGCCAAGAAGGTTTTTAAGTATATTTCCCAAACTGAAACACGCTGATATCTTTTTACCGTTAGTTTCATGCATGTTTTGTGTGTAGAGGGCGACTTGTAAATAATATCTTGTCCCGAGAGTTGGGATAGAACACGCATGTTAGATTTAGAATTGTTTTCTCACATCATTCGGTTTTACGGTTGAAAATGAGGATCGACGCATCCTCGAAACAGCTGTCCCTGATTAATTAATTAATCTTGTGTGGTGCGAAATGTGCCGATACTTTTCTGTTGTTTACCACACTCCCCCACAGTCTTTGCTATCATTATTAAGTACATAACATCCTTCAAGTGCAGAATGGAGCATGCGAAATGAGTATAATATAGCTCTATTAAGGTGTTAAATTCTTGCCTTAGTAATGGCAACTCAATCTATCACGGAGGAAGTCGAATTACAAACGGAGTAAAAATTTAATTTTAACGGAATGGCCTTTATTCCTTGTAATTCTGTCCGAAATTCTAGTAAAATCCTTTCGTATCGCTTCTTCTTTCGCTACAGGGGCAGATAAGTGGAAACTAGGATCAGAATATATTCGTAACTGAGGTAATTTAGCCTACTCCGAAGTCTATGCATTTTTTATAGACTAATTCTGCGCGTCCATCCATATTTCCGACACGAATGTGATTGATTCCGTTGGCATGGTAGATACTTCCCATAGCGATGGTATTACCATCTACAACCATCTGCAACGTATGGTCGTAAAGGAACGTCGGAAAACCTCTTTTCCTGCTTTAAAGCTAGACCTGGACAGTATTGATTATTCACCAACAGATGTCGCAACGAAAGACTTGAATCATTTCTAAAGAAATATCTGTTTATACAGTCAAATGTTCATGTTCATCACTAATGGTACCGGCAGCAGAATGCCTAGTGCGCTAAACTGACTCGCAATTCTCTGAGAATCTGTAGTTTGCGAATGCTTCAATGGTGAGCACCCTAAGACATTTTACGAGCGCCGGCTTATTATTCTCATAACCGCCCAGTGCCACTTGTAAACAGTGAAAGGAGATGCGAGACATGGATTAATTATTATTTCGTTTACTTGTTATTTCAGACATTATATTTTATCATATAACCATAAGAACACTGCATAAAGTAGTACAGTTGTTTGTATACAATGCGTTAATTATCCAAACAATTGTTGCGATTTTGTTTACAATTATTTTGTGATTTACTAGAATGATTTGTAAGTTATAAATAACTGCTACGAAGAATTTATTGGACTAATGCATAGTAACCGTTATTAGCATTCCAATAAGTACGATACAAAGGTCCCGTGATTTAGTGTCTGTAGACTACGCTCTCGCATACCCTCATGTCATAAAATACGGTGTTGTGGGGTAGTTCGTCGTGTGCCCGCCGTGTATTTGTCGCGCAGAAGAGGTTGTTGAGACTAATGTTTGGCCTTAAATTTTGCGATTCGTGTCGCCCGGTGTTTACGGCGGAAAATTAACTAACACTTCCTGTAGTTTGGGTTTACAAGGGCTCTTTCAGAGCGACTTCACACAGTTAGCTAACGAGAGTAAGGGAGAACTTCTGTGTTCCGGCTCACACGTCAGCAGGTTTCGAAAATTCACCAATATACTCTTGTTTTAATAGGTTACTGAACTCTACAAAGCAAAGTGCCAGTGTAAATTTGCTTAAAAAGACAATGAAGAAGTACCTAATTAACAAATCGTACATCTGCTGCAGTACTTAATTTGTGTTTTGATTTGCAATGCTGATAATTTAATACAACAATAAGGCAAACGCTATTATATTGTTTTTTGGGGGACTATTTTTCTAACATCTTTCGTGAGTTCCCATTTGATGTATATACGAGGGATGTTTGCAAAGTTTTGGGAATTGTGCTCTAATTAAATTACGTAGAAATTATAGTCAACGCACAAGTCTTGACATATTTGTGCGGCTATCCAGTGGAATATAGTTCAGTATGAATTAGGTATTCCGCAGATATAAACGCGTTTTCGTAGCATTGCTTTTGTAACCATGGAAGACGCGGCTAAATCTCAAAGAGCAATAATTTTCTTTTCGTGGAAAAAGGGCGTGAAAATTTATTCAATGTCTGCAAGGAGTGTTTGGTAAGTCTGCAGAATCTGAAAGTAGTGTATATCGGTGAGTCGATCATTTTAAAACTGGCAGAACATCATTAGAAGACGATCCACGCAGTGATCGCCCGGGTACGTCAGTAAACGAAAGAAACATTATTGCCGTGGAAGAGCTACTGAAAGAGGACAGGCGACTATTCCTCAAATTAGTGTACGCCTAGAAATTCATGACATCCTAAATGATCGTTTGGGCGTAAGCAAGGTTTCAGCCCGCTGGGTGCCGAGACTATTGGAACCGAAACAGAAACTCAATAGGACTGACACTTGTCGCCAAATTCAAGAGCTGTTAGCCCGTCACGGTGATGAATTTTGGCAACGGATAATAACCACTGACGAAACGTTGATTCCTTATTAAAATCCTGAGACCAAAAATCAATCCAAAGAACGGCATAAACCGGAAGAACGGCCTCCAGTTAAGCCGCGTACAGTTTTGTCCGTTGGAAAGGTAATGCTTACTGTATTCTGGGATTGCGAAGTAATTATTTTTATGGATTATCTGCCGAAAATTACCACAATTAACACAGAATATTATTCGAATTTATTATCCGGCAGGCACTTGTCGGAAAACGACTTGGAAGGTTGCATAAACATCCGTTATTGCAACAGGATAATGCAAGTCACCATACCGCAAGAAGGACAAAAGATGCTAAATTCCCAGAACTTTGGAAACATCCCTCGTATATAAAGCATTTCCGCCTATTTTTTCCTCCAGTCCCTAATTGTCATCTCTTGTAAATCTTTCATTACTCATTTTTCTCTTACTCAACCCTTTCTCCTTTTTCCTATCGATGTTTTCCAGCCTACTTCTTTATTTAATCTTTCATCTCCCATTCTTTGCAAATGTCCTAACCACTGAAACCGTCTTTTCTTTATGAACCTTGTTATCATTTCTTCATTGTATAGCTCGTATACTTTGTCATTAGTTCTTGTAATCTAACCGTTTATACGAAAGCAGAATGGTAGAAATCTCATTTGATATTGCGGCAATATATTAAGGGCAGAAACTGCTCATATCGCTTATTTTACTCAGTTCTTTACAATTATTTAACCAAACGGTGATATCATTTAAAAATTATTGGCACCAGCTCCCTAACTGCATGTCTATTTAGATCCCCTGGTTAAACAAACATTATAGTTATTGCACAATTGCCATATTTATTGTAGCAAATGTCGCAAGTAAATCAATTTCAATTTCATGCTTTGCACCACTCTTGTTTCGTAGAATATTGTTTCACTGGTTGCTACAAATTGTTCACGTCAAGGATCCTTGCAGTGTTATTTGCTATAATTGTAGAATTTTCTGTGTATAAATAGTACTACAATTATTTACCATTCTCTTTTAAAGCTTTCATTATTATATATACATAAATCTCTCAAGTAACTTCTTATCCATCATTAATAACTTATTAGACACAAGTAGGTTTCTTTATCCTTGCGAACTGTATAATATTAATCTATAGAATATGCATGTGTGAAGATACGCTTTAGCACAGAATTTATGGTAAGCACGTTAAAATATGCAATTGGAACTGACGTACGATGAGAAAAACGCCGGTGATAACACTTATCTCTGCCTCGTTCTGCGGCGGAAAAGAAGAAAATATCGCATTAATGGACTGATAAGGAACGAAAATATATGCTAGTCAGTACGCGTATGCCTACATTGTTTCGTTCAATTTGTAACGTGTCACCTTCGCAAAGTTATCCAATAAAATGTAAAAATGACATGTATCCGTTTATAGGTATTGGGATAGTACACAAGCACTGTACTAGAAACAACTAGAATTCCTATATTATGAGTTATGAGTAAACTGAGATACATTTCTAATACGTTGTATGCTACCTATGTACACTGCCGTTCAGAGAAGTTCGGTCGGTTAGTAAAAAACATGAAAAGGTTACAGAAACAAACGAAACTAAAAACAAAATGCAATTTTATTGTATGTAAAAAAGACAAAAATAAATAAATAAAAAGTTATTCTGGCCTAATATAACATACTGAACATTATTTTTTTTTTCATCGAAAAAACCCCCTTTGCTGTTAATCACCGCTCGAACTATTCTAGGCATTCTTTCGATAAGTTTTGTTAAAACGGATTGTGGAATATTCATCCATTCATGTTGCAGAATATTCCATAGATGTTCTTGTAAAGTTGGGCATATTTTTCGGATCCTCCTGTCCAGTTCATCCCACAACAACTCTATAGGGTTCAAATCTGGGCTTTGTGGGGCCCATGTCATTACTTTCAGGGTGTGCTGTTCTTCTTGCTCCTTTAGATGGTTCTTACACACTAACGCAGTGTGTTTTGGGTCGTTGTCATGCATGAATGTAAGGTTACGGCCTATTATACGCAATTCTGATGGCACTGCATGATTCTGGAGTATTGCAAAATAATTTTCCTTCCTCATTACACCCTGCACTCTGCATAAATCTCCCGTCCCAGCAAAGGAGAAACATCCCCACACTAACACAGAAACTACGCCCTTGCTTCACTGTAGGCACAATGCAGTTCGGGATCACTTTTCGGTTTTAGATCTTCGGACATAAACTCGTCGATTTTGCCCAAAAACCTCAAACTTTGACTCGTCACTCCAAAGCACGTGTTTCCAATCATCTAACGACCAGTCTAGATGAGAACGGGCCCACTGTAGCCGTTTTGCTCTGTTGCCCCGACGTAATAAGGGTTTTCGAATGGCAATGCGTCCGCGAAGATCCGCTTGTTGAAGTCGACGTTTTACCGTACTCGCCGAAACTTGTTCTTCACGGCCGCGATTGACTTCGGCTGCTATTTGTGGCGCTGTTAATTTTCTATTGCGTTTGCTTAATAATACAATTCTCAAATCTTCAGCTTTTGTTGTTTTCCTAGATGCTCCGAGACGAACACGATTTTCTATAGTTCCAGTTGTCCGATATCACTTTATGATGTCATTTACTGTTGAACTTCTCATATTTATTTTTTCAGCAATTTGTCGCCCCGAATATCCTTCTTCAAACAGCGTAATAATGCGTGAACGTTTTTCTACACTAGTAGGCTTGCCACGTGCCATTTTGAAGTAAATTTTCTTAAAACTTTCGCGCAAAAACGACAGATGCACACCAACACACGTTTAACAGTAAAACGAAGCAAATTTATATCTTTACGCCGGTGATAAATAAACAAGAGTGGTACTGCGGTATATTTCCTAAATGTATTGTTCGTTAATAATCCCCAAACGACCCGTTTCAAAAGATCGTACTTCCGAGAAATTCTTGGAATGATAATAAAAGGGACTTTATTGTGGTTGTCGCAATATTTCTACTTTACATAATAATTTATGGCTTTAATCCCTTAGAAAAGAGTGTATGCTTAATATTTTTCTAATTTTATGTATGACCGAACTTCACTGAACGGCAGTGTACATACATTGTCCCATTAAATAACAAATTTTCCTATTTTCGCTACGGGAATACCGAATCAATTATAACTACTACACATATGTTACGTATTTATAGGAAAATCTTTTCGCATGAAACATCCAGCACGTTACGTTTGTTACTGCAGTGATAGTCGCGTGTTCATAATCTCAACTACTCAAAGAGAAACAATACGTAATTTACAGACAATAAAACATTCAATATGTAATGTCCATAGTTCTAAACATAGACAGTCGCTGTCATCATTACCAACCACATTGTTTTGATGTTCGATAAAGAGAGACAAATCAATTGATTATAAGTTAATTTCTCTACTCCACATCTGCAGACGCAAGATGAACAATTTTATACCGGGTGTTTCGCTGGCAGATAATTCCTCTATAACTCGTAAACAGTGACAGATAGGAAAAAAAGTTTGTACAAATTGTTGTAAGTTCATTTTTGGGATATAGCGTAAAATTATCGATTATCGAAGAATTACAGCACAATTTCGTTTTCTTAAATACAAAAATCCCCTCAC
The DNA here is from genome assembly GCA_902654985.2 of Oryctes borbonicus. Classification (NCBI taxonomy): domain Eukaryota; kingdom Metazoa; phylum Arthropoda; class Insecta; order Coleoptera; family Scarabaeidae; genus Oryctes; species Oryctes borbonicus. The sequence continues at coordinate 6,934,273 of LR736861.1, read as the reverse complement.
CCCGACCCCCATTTTATTTTATTTCTAAAGTACCAGTAAATTTTGAAGAAATAAGATGTAAACTACCTTAGCCTTAAACTCGTTAACTTCCGAGATATCTTTAATTTTTTAAAAATTGTGTCACTTGCATTGCTTGAGAAAGGCGGTTGTAATTTTATTACCGCTTACAATAAGTGAACCAAATTTTGAAATGTCTTCGTATAGATCCACTTACACTTTCAGATGTAAACAACACATAAGTATCGGCACCACACCACACCCTCCGCACCACACAAGTTTAATTAATTATATAACAATATAATAATTAATCTGGGACGGCCGTTTCGAAGACACGAATGGTCGTCATCATCAACCGGTAACCGAACTTGTGTGGTGCGGAGGTTGCCGAGTCCTTGCTAGCATTATTTACTTTCAGATGTGTTTGTAGTTGTACTTTACTACATAACTCAATTTTTTTATAGAACATCCTGTACATGTTTTAATTTTTTCATTAATTTTTCAATATTTTGATCGTATTTATATTCTATATTTATTTTTATTGTAAAAATGATAACATGAGAATCATCCATTGTAAACAGAATCGTTTCAAATGCTCAAAGTGGTCGCCCTTCACCTCCTGGTAATGTGCAAATGTGTTAAAAAATTCTTCTTTTCCAAGGCTTCTCTATGGATTAATTCACATTCAACAACTATTCTTTTCTCAACTCCTGCAAAATTTTTGGTCGTCTAATCTAAGCAAGTGACTCAAAGGAAAAAATGTAATTCGACTAAGGTCACGTCCAATCTAGCGATTTGGAAAAGGAACGACCAAGAAAAAATAGCATCATACTGCGAAGATGCTCCATCCTGTTGAAACAAAAAAGTTTGGAGTAACTACCCACTGTGTTGAAGTGCGGGAATAATATGGTTATGTAATAGATCTAAATATTTTTCATCACTTAGTTCCCATCCAAACCTTCAATCTTTGTGAATGTTTAGTATGGTCTTCAAAAATCCAATGAAGATTCCTGTTTAACCAGTATTTGGAATTATAGCGATTAACTGTTGTATTTAAACAAAAACTTGCCTCGTTAGAAAATGCCACAGTAGTTGCAGAAATATTCGTTTACATAACATATTTCAATCATTCTTTGACAAAACCTCAGCCGTCGGTCAAAATCATTATATGACAATTCTTGAATCAAGCGTATACGGATGTTACTTTTCTGTTTTCAATATTTTCCATATAGAACGATGACCTGTACCTTGGTTTACTGCCCAAAGTAGTGATAAAAGTTTGAGGAGATTCTCGTAATTCAATGGCAATGTTTTCTTCAATACCTTCGTTAGTTACGGTCTGCGGTTTTCCAATTTTTAGCAAATTGTTAAGCGTCCTAACGAAAACGTTTTAGTGCTTTGGTAATAGCTGTTATAGGATTTCTTTCGGAAAGTAAATCATTAAAAAAATGACGCAATTCTTTATGAGTACTAATACGATCGCCAAAACTGATCATCATTAAAAATTCAAAACGCTGTTTTTCATTTAAATGCACAATTTTAAGGGAAAAACTGCCAACAAAATTGAGAGTCTATTTCAATTTTTTTTAGTGACAGTTACGTTGTAAGAGTTCTAAATTGATGGAAAAATACCTGGCAGGTAGTTAGGTCTGAAGGGAATCATGTGGTGGCTTGACGGGATTGTTGTCTTTTGGCTAGCCTTTTGTAAGTGAATTCCTATGCATAGTCGCACATAGACCAGTAATAATCCGCATACATTGCTTCATTCCAATGGGCCTAATATCTTTGCTCATCAGTCCACAACTCTGGGATAAAAAGTTTAAGTAGAAGTTGAGAAAATGAACTTTAAGGAACGTTGCATCCGAGTGATATTTTTGCAGAAGTACTGTCACTGAATGTAGTTACTACCTTTGTTGCCCAAAAATTGAGTAACTCCCCTAAAAGCTTCCTTTTCTTCCACTTCTAAAACTAGGAATCCTTTACAAGTTGTCGAAATTGTAGCCCAACAAAAGATACCTCCCTTAACTTTTGCATCACCTAATCTAAGAAATGTGTCTCTTAAATACTTAAACGCTCAGGTTTATATGTAAGGGTGGAAAAAAAACATCTCCTAGACTCATTTTTTTCGCTAGGGTTACGAATTCTTGCAAGAAGTCTGATCTAGATCGTCGCAAATTTTCGCTCGTGCTCCGCATATTTCATTGAATCGAAGAGTGCTGTCATGTTTGCGTATGTCTTCTTCATGTGAAATGCATGGCCAACAGAAATAGAAGGAAGGCAGTTGCCTTTGTGAAGTAATACAGCTTTCAAACTAAGAGAGTCTATGAGTAGCCTTCATTCGGTTGGATCATGGTACAAATTCAAACATTCCATTTTGGCATTATCGTCGTGACAAAGTGACGCTGTCTATACTCTGAGATCCCGACATCTCGTTGGAGAACATTCCATTGTTGTAATCTTGCCCCTACAAGTTCTTCCCCTTCGACAAGTCAAAGTCTAGAAGGAGATCGCTCAATTTCGCCTGAGCTAGTCTGCGTGGTTCATCATCTTTTGCCTCAAAATCAGGGTTATGGGATGTGTAAGGCTTGCTGGGTTCTTCTTCTTCCACACTGTCTTCATTTTCTACTTCAAGTTCATAACTTTGGGATGGAGTAGAGTATCAATGTAAACCATCTGAATATAGAACAGATCTATTCGGGTATTGAACTGTTCTTATTTTCTTCATTGACAATTCTGCATTTATAGGTGGAGTAAAGCAGAAATAGCAGTCATCTGTATTGTTTGTAGACTCTCGCCAAAGGTCATAGCTCTTTTTTTGTATTTCAGTCATTCTCGCAGTAAAACTGAACAAGGATTGCAACATCTTTCACAAATATATCAAGAACCATTTACAGAATTTACACATTTTCGTGGCATTTTCATTGAACAAACGTCCCACTTCAAAAGCACTCCAAAACCAGAAATTCCGCCATAATTTCAACAGAGGTCATGCGGATCTCATAGTCATAACAATAACTATGTTTATAACTTACAAAAGGATAGGGAACGTTGTAGTTTGTCAGTTAACAGGTGTGATAACTCCTTCGCGCGAAATTTCAGGTGGAAATACATAAAAATAAGCTATTTTTGAGTCCGAAATATTTTCATTGTAGAGCAGTCTTATTGGTGATCTTACAATCGTTTATGCGTAGGTGTTGTTGTACATCTCTCTTAACTTCCTGTTAAATAGAACCGGATGTTGATTTAATTGAAAACGAAAAGGGGTAAATCGCATCCGCCTTTACATATATCAAATATAGATGTATCACGTGTCACGTAACAGCGCATTGTAAGAATCCGTAGTAATTGTGAAACCCTGACGAGCCGGACTGTGTAGGTCCACATCCTATTACGGTGCCATCTCGCTCATCCTCTTACTGCCGTAGACGTAAGGTGTACAGACGACGGATAGGACGTGGGTTTAGGTCACCCCGATATTTTTAAAATAGGATTAAATCTTACGGATTCTCTTCTTCCAAGTGAGCAGGAGACGATACGTATACGCAACTAGATATTTAAGAGAACATCGAAATTCAAGTGAATTTACTTAGCAAATAACTTTATTTGCAATTTTTGTGGTAGAAAGGAAGAAAATGAACGAATTAATCAATAGATAAACGTATCGTGCCACGTGAAGTAATACTTCTTTCAAATTTAGAAGAATATGTTATTATAAATTTAGAAGAATATGTTCGAAGGAATGTCAAAAGTTGTCTTGTATGTGATTATGAATGTCTTTTGTATGGTTGTAGCAAATCGATACTCATTTGCTATATGATCTATGAGACTACATGAAACAAAACTATCTGGGCTTCAGCTTTACGCTCGGGAAAACATAAAATTTTCTTTCGTCTGACAACAAAATCGTATAAATATATCACATGTATGGTTTACGCACAGAATACGTTATTTGTAAGTAAGTGGACATTATTAAAGGAACACTTTTGAAACAGTATATTTCCGTATTTTTATAGCCTTCATAGTATAATAACCTTCAGCTATTTCAAACAAAAAAAAAAGAAGCAAACCTTTCCGCATATTACAATCACGAACAAAACGTTTGAAGATCTGTCTTTCTATAATTTTAATTTCTTCGCGAATTATATTATTTTCAATATTTAAATACATATTATACAGGGTGATTCGGGAAGAAAGCCTAATATTCAGAAAAGGTGTTATGGGGACATAAATTATCAAATAAGTTTAACAAACATATGTTTGAATATCAATGGTTATAAGATGACAACACTGCTTGTTCTTGTGAAGCTGTTATTTGATATTTTATTTTGAGTAGGTCATAAGCAAAACACATGAGTGCTATATGATATTTATTTATGGTTGCTGAATATCAGTGCGTATGAAAGTGGAATGTTTCCAACTGGTAGAATTTCATCTGCAGTGGAAGAAGAAGTTGCAGCGTAACCTGAGTGTAAGCACAATGCGCACTGCAAACCGTCTCCAAGTTAATCAAATTACAAGATGGGAGGTTATTCGCAAAAATGGTTTAAAACCTTTCCATATTCAGCACATTTAAAATCACAACTGCGATAATGCTTTCCGGTTAAATTTTTGCAATTGGTTAAACAGAAACCTTACACTTTACAGGTACATTTTGTTCACTGATAAGGCTCAATTTACACAGGTCAAGCTGAACAGATTCAAAACCACTAATCCAAAATTCGTAAATGTGTTTTATATTTTCGCTATTGGTAGGATACTTACTCATAGGAGGCTCTATATAATATGTTAACAATATTTTTTTTCAAAGATAATGTTTAAAACAGACAAATTTATTCCACAAGGCTCTGGCACCGCGTGTTTGAATAATTTTACAATTCACACCTAATTAGCTTAAATACTTATTTTTCATGAAATTATACATTTTCAAATATTTGTTATTAAATCTCCAATTCATATTTGAAAAGAATTAATGAAAAATATTAATTACTTAAAAATTAATAAAATAATCATAAGTCATCGGCGTGGTTTCGAGAGATAAAAAATTACTCTCGAAACCACGCTGATGACGCCGGGTATGCAGAAACATGTCCGTGTGTTAGTGTAATTTTTTTCTCTCCTTTTGTTGCGTTTGCCGTGAATTATTCCATTAATACCATGAGGAAGCTAAGCTATTTTAGCATTATTTTTTTTTTTCTAGTTATAATGTTTAAAAGCTAACCAAAAATTAACTCTATTAAAATTTTTACATTATACTCATGTAATATTTACATTGAAGCTGCCCTGTGATGTACTTTTGTTGATGCACGAAACCGATCCCAGCAATTTCTAATTGAATAAAGAATGTGTGAAAAATAGGACTCACTTTTTTATTTCCAACAGAGTCATCATCAATTATTTAAGACCTATTTCTTTCAACAAGTCTGCAATGTAGCCTAAAACAACTCTGTTATTTAGAGATACTGAACGTGACCAATTCATAAGAAATCTATTGACTTTCGATTAGATATTGCACATTTTAAATTTAATTATTTTGCTAGCAGGGACTGAACACTAAAAGAATATATGACTGGTATCAGCTATAAATTCATTATCACATGTACATATGGAGCTACCCAAAATGCCGATCTACGAAGGTGCTTCGAGAAAAAACTGTGTTTGTCTGTCGGATTTTTTGAAGAAAATAGATATGAGTAAGTAATGAGAAAAAAATGATATCAACATCTGTTAGAAATGAACATATGAAATCCATATTGTATTGGATTATTTCTAGTTGGAGAAGCCAAATACGTACTAATATACGGGATGTTCCATTTGAAATGACGAAGTATATGCCTCGTTCGCTACTTATCGTACTGTATACATGGAAATATTTTTGAAAGATACTTTATGGCGGCTATGATCCTACCATTGGGGTTATCGTGTAAATCACAATTTTACAATTGCAGAAGAATGGAACGGCCGGTATAAAACAATGTAGTTGGTGACCGACATGCGGCTTTAACATTTTTGCTAATTCCCTAAATTATAATAACTGTGTTGATAATAATTTGTTCATAACAAAAGCAATATGAGGATTTACTATTTTGAGTATTAATTTTAGAACAAGCTAGAAAATTTAATTATGGCAAGCAGCACTAATTTTCTATCAAACTTATCCCACTTTTTAGTATCTTTTTTGCGCTTTACATTTACGATGACTCACAGTTATCCAAGCCCAACATTGACTATGCTTGCTCAACTTCTAAAAGGGCATATATACAACTTCCATATAGAAATAATATGAAAAAAATAGTATTTTCCGCATGAAATTTATATCCGAACACGAAGTATTTTCATTTTTTTATTTTTTATGATTTGAAGTAAAAATCAAAAAATTACTTGGCAAGATACTAA
>LR736861.1:6913669-6927873 GCA_902654985.2 Oryctes borbonicus | reverse complement strand
GGTTTTAATGTAGAGAAACTTCTCTCCGCAGAAGTAAGAAGTATTTTAATTTTTTATTTATAATTTATGATTCGAAGTAAAAATCAAAAAATTACTTGGCAAGATACTAAACCTATAAATGTTAGCAATCCCTCGCAACAAACGAAGATCTTATTAATTCAATAGACGCAACATATCAAAAACGGTTTTCGTATTAACAACAGTATGGGTGCTGCGCTACTTAGCTGTGCGTGCACTCAGAATATCTCCGAACACGTCTGCATCCCGGAAATCCAAACAGTTAGATCCCATACGGTACGGCAGCTCGGCGCGTTTATGACCACATTAAAATTTCTGATTCGTTGTCCACATCACTGCCTAAAATGACACCCAAAATGAATAGGAGACGTGGACACCTACCTAACATACGCGTATGCGTGTGCCGGCTTATAAACACATACGTTGCGATGATTTCTTTCAACGGCAGACAATCCACATCATCAGAAGGTCATTGTCCATCAATGCACTCACATCTTCATTTAAAGGTAGAAGTACCTATATCTTTATTTCTCCCGTCTGTGAAGTGTACGAAGCATCGTATTGAATATTTTATAACCATCATGATGTATGCGTAGAAACAAATTACGTTAACGCTATACCTCCATGCTTACAGTGCGGCGATGGAGTCCGCATTTCGTATTCAGCTGCCATTATTGACTTTGCTCTTTTATTTCGTGATCAACTCGTCTACGGAATATTCAATCCGATCGGTTATTTTCTCAATTTTTGTGATGTCGTAAGTCAGCTTCCAACAACAAAACCCGTAGGCATACAGTTTATAATCTACCTTTACGGTACGCCGCCATACATACATATTAACCAGACGAGCTTTACCTGATTTTGCTTCATTTTATTGCGGTACTGATGCGCATCGATCGCTACCCAGCATATTAATACTGGTACATTTTAAGTTTCTTCGTAAAGCTCAAAATACGCTGACGTGTATGTATTTTTTCAAGTATATCCGGTAATATATAGTAAAATATTTTCCAATAATTCCTATTTCTTAGACAGACGTAGATACATACTTTGGAAGGTAACCATATCTGGTGGCATTCCGGTTGATGAAAAACTAGTTTTTTGGGTACATTTGTGGTAACGATTATACATCTTATTTGCTACCTAATTAGCAAATAATAATTTGTGCATAGCCCACAGACACTTAAATCGGGAAACGACGTAATCCAGCCTTTTAAAGAAATGTGAGACGAATATACTTCAAAATAAATTTTTCAATATTTATTAATACAAATAATTGTTTATCTGCAAGGTGGTTTATCTATAAGAAACGTTGCTTACATTATAAATGTAAATAAAACTACTGCGCAGAGGATTAAATATAGGTGGGAGACTCATAGAACTTTAGATAAAAGAAGGCCAACGGGAAGACCCAGGATTACGATACAAGAAGAAGACAATATTCTTGTACAATATTTAGAACGCAATCCTATTCCCAGTGCGAGCTGCTATTCAGCAATCAAATATTCCTGGGTCGAGCCCGTAGAATAAAATAAATACAAAATATATAACAGCCAACAGTCATTTTTGTTCTGAATAATATATTGTGGTATATAGACCTCCCAGAACAATGAAGAGTTTGTCAATAATTCCGAAAAATTTTAAGTTAATGTATGAGCGTGACTAAATTATTATGGACTTGGAGTGTGTTGGATTATAAATGAAAGGTTTAACACAATCACCGATAAGTGACTTTTTTTTTCTGTGGAGATTGCTAAAGTCCAAAGTGTATTTGAACCGTCCCCAAACACTCCTTGAACTCAAAAAGAAAATTTGCGAAGAGATAAATTCGATAAAGGAAGATTTACTCAAACGCGTTATGCTTAATTGTAGGAACAGATGGCAGCAATGCACAGAAGAAGATCATCTTAGGGACGTTCTGTTAAAAAACTAAAAATGTTACTACAAATTTCCGTTGTGTTTTAATTTTAGTAATCATTGGTCCAAATATATTCTTGTTTCTGCACAGTGGCCTATTGCCGAACCCCGTACATCTAAATAAGATGATTTACAAATATGTACACTGCCGTTCAGAGAAGTTCGGTCGGTTGGTAAAAAACACGAAAAGGTTACAGAAACAAACGAAACTAAAAACAAAATGCAATTTTATTGCATGTACAGGTAAAAAAGACAAAAATAAATAAATAAAAAGTTATTCTGGCCTAATATAACATACTGAACATTATTTTTTTTTTTCATCGAAAAAACCTCCTTTGCTGTTAATCACCGCTCGAACTATTCTAGGCATTCTTTCGATAAGTTTTGTTAAAACGAATTGTGGAATATTAATCCATTCGTGTTGCAGAATATTCCGTAAATGTTCTTGTGAAGTTGGGCAGATTTTTCGGATCCTTCTGTCCGGTTCATCCCACAACAACTCTATAGGGTTCAAATCTGGGCTTTGTGGGCGCCATGTCATTACTTTCAGGGTGTGCTGTTCTTCTTGCTCCTTTAGATAGTTCTTACACACTAACGCAGTGTGTTTTGGATCGTTGTCATGCATGAATGTAAAGTTACGGCCTATTATACGCAATCCTGATGGCATTGCATGATTCTGGAGTATTGCAAAATAATGTTCCTTCCTCACTACACCCTGAACTCTGCATAAATCTCCCGTACCAGCAAAGAAGAAACATCCCCACACTAACACAGAACTACGCCCTTGCTTCACTGTAGGCACAATGCAGTTCGGGATCACTTTTCAGTTTTAGATCTCCGGACATAAACTCGTCGATTTTGCCCAAAAACTTCAAACTTTGACTCGTCACTCCAAAGCACGTGTTTCCAATCATCTAACGACCAATCTAGATGAGAACGGGCCCACTATAGCCGCTTTGTTCTGTTGCCCCGACGTAATAAGGGTAATAAGGGTTGTATGGGACGTAATGGCAATGCGTCCATGAAGGTCCGCTTGTTGAAGTCGATGTTTTACCGTACTCGCCAAAACTTGTTCTTCACGGCCGCGATTGACTTCGGCTGCTATTTGTTGCGCTATTAATTTTCTATTACGTTTGCTTAATAATACAATTCTCAAATCTTCAGCTTTTGTTGTTTTCCTAGATGCTCCAGGACGAACACGATTTTCTATAGTTCCAGTTGTCTGATATCGCTTTATGATGTCATTTACTGTTGAACTTCTCATATTTATTTTTTCAGCAATTTGTCGCCCCGAATATCCTTCTTCAAACAGCGTAATAATGCGTGAACGTTTTTCTACACTAGTAGGCTTGCGACGTGCCATTTTGAAGTAAATTTTCTTAAAAGTTTCGCGCAAAAACGACAGATGCACACCAACACACGTTCAACAATAAAATGAAGCAAATTTATATCTTTACGCCTGTGATAAATAAACAAAAGTGATGCCGCGGTATATTTCCTAAATGTATTGTTCGTTGATAATCTCCAAACGACCGTTTCAAAAGATCGGTACTTCCGAGAAATTCTTGGAATGATAATAAAAGGGACTTTATTGTGGTTGTCGCAATATTTCTACTTTACATAATAATTTATGGCTTTAATCCCTTAGAAAAGAGTGTATGCTTAATATTTTTCTAATTTTATGTGTTAATAATTGTATACAGTGTGATATAATAGATTTTTATCGTATGACCGAACTTCACTGAACGGCAGTGTACCTTATCGATTGCTGTATTTGTAATTATTGGAAGCAGTTTTGAAAATATTAATTTTTTATAGGAAAACTTTAGACAACACAAATTTGAATGAAAATAGATGCTGAAAAATACAAGGAAACGGATGTTGATAAACGTACAAAACTGTCGCGACGGATGGGATTTTCGACGAAAGTTACATACTTCGACACTACTTATAAACCAATTATGTCCACTAGAGTGCTCAAATAATCCATTTGTTCTATTCCAAGAATCGCCACCTCTATTGAAATTGGATTATGGAGAAGTGATAAATTTATTCACTGACTTTTTATTAAAAATAACGTTCTTAATCCCCTTATTTTCACGCATTAATTTTCAAAGTGCGCTGCAATAAATATTTTAATAAAAGAAATTGTTAAGAACATCAAGCTACCGTTAACTAAGTCTTTTAGATGAAAAATTACTTAATTAAAAGCTTCCATCATCATCCTTTATTACAATAAAATCTATAAAGTGTACATAAGACGGCGCGACATGTGCTCTGGACATGTATAAACACGAAGCTGTCGTACGCTTGATAAAAAATTGGTTTATGTATTTTATTTGACGTTGCTTCCTAAGGATTTGTTGATCGAAGATCGAAGAAGTTGGTAGCAGCGACGGTGTTAGCAGTTACCGATCTCAGGGTAGAAGCGTTCCGGGGGGCCCTTTATGAAAGAGATTGAAAATAAAAAGTATGTCAATGTGATATTTATTTAATGTAAAAAGAGCAACAAACATTTTTAATATTTACGACTCTCGTCATTTTCAACTGACAAAAGCAAGGGCTAATGGACGATTTTGGGCCGTTGAATTTCTTAAATAAGTTTTGATCGGTTTTAATTTACAGAAACTTCTCTCCGCAGAAGTAACTCTTACTGGTCTGGTCATCTTTTGTATTCCTCATTGTTGTATATCACAAATATAAATTTGTCGCTAGAAAAGGTTATTTTTCTTGAAAGAGCTGTTAAATGATTTATCACTCGCCTCATAAAGCTGTTTTAATTTCCTGAAGAAAGTATTGTAGCGGGTGAAACATCAAAGATGAGTTTTAATTATAAAAGTTTAGACACGATATATTTCATTTGATTAGTACAAACTTATGAGGTCATAGTAAACTTCCGCGGTTCCCAGTATGTTTACAACGTAATCCCATTCAAAAACGGTAGATACCATCTTTACATGCCCTTGAAACGTGCCGCTTTGGGAGACATTGCAAAAATTCGATACCCATTGACTTCACCACGCTCAGTTTACGAGATGATCTAATGACAATGCCGGATAAGTCTATCTATATTATATCCAACAAATAAATTAGATATAACGACTTCTCTGTAGGTGTTCTTTATATACGTATTACAAGCACAATTAGAACCATTTCATACCGAATAGGGGATCAGTGGTTTTCAGCACGCAGACACCGCGGCTTTTAATTTCTTTAGAGCAAATAAGTAATTCCGTATTCGCGACATGCTCACATCCAGCACATCGTAGATTCATATATGTCGCAATTTTCATCTTACATCATTCTTTAGCAAGGTATTTATAGATGCTATCAATTAGCTGAACACTAACAACGCTATTAAAGAAACATAACAATAACATGCCTTTAAATTTTAATATAAGATAATGGAACAGTGTCGTATCGAGATTATTTTGATTAAAAGGGGCATTAATTTTATTTTTAGTTTCTTTCTTTCTTTTTTTTTTTAAGAATTCTACACTTAGAAAAATATTCAACAGAATGTATTTGTTAAGCAATTTTAAATTAAACTTATTCAAAATATTGTGTCTAGAAAAGTATGTTAAATAGTGAGCCCAAGTTATGCAAGTACGTAGATTAAAGTAAAAAGAAATGAACGGAAAACGTTAATAAAAATAATTTATTCATTCTGCATGCGCTTTGTTCTTGAATCTACGCAAATTACAGTTACCGCTTAACAAAATCGATTTTGATGAATTAACAGCCGATCTCATATAATCCGTTTATTACCAATTTACGTATAAATTGAATAATTTGCTCGGCATGATTGCTACATTTTAACAGTAAATGGTTTAAGTCTGCACTGTTACAACCACAAATGCATTCAGCTGACAGAGTTATCCTCATCTGTGCTAAATAAGCAGGAAACTACCAATGACCGAATTTGAACCGCATTTACAATGGTGTTATTGTACCATGCATTGTTGTCAAAATGTGGATGGATTATGCATCTTGCGTCATCCGGTGTACAATAGCTATTCTACCAACACGAATCTCTATCTAACTGCAGCATCCCTAGCAACTCGGCCATGCAAAGGACCGGCCTGTATAATGTGACGTTAATATTTATTTTCGCGGGGCCACATACTCCTTCGTTGGGTTCAGTTCCCACGCAGCTTTTGATCCAATAGATGGCAGATTGAACAGAACGTATTTAATTTTATTTTATTTAATCTTTAATTTCTTTAGCATACAAATGATTTCGACTACAATGAACTGAAATAGTCTCTTCTCTGCTTGCAATACACTGGCAGAGTCTATCATGATAGTTTTAGTTCAACAGTAAAATTATATTTTAAAGTCTCCAACATAGCTGGAGCTTCCGCAGAGAAAATTATAGGTTATTATCCAGTCGGTAGATTCTGTTTTGTTTGTTATTCTCGTAAAAGACACAACCGCAACCTCCTTTATTTTTTGAACCTCCAGTAAATAATACTCAATGTTAACGTGTAAAGGCACATAGCGACGATTATCCCATACCGAGCTAAAGGGAAAATATTCAGCTAAAATGGGAGATGCTTTCTCTTCTCAGTATTTTGTTGCTAAATCTGATATGCATAATCTATTAACAGCTTATCTTCTCTGAGGGTTTATTCGTTTGGCTTAAACTAACTACTTTAATGAAAAGAAGAATTACACCAGCTGGGTGCTGGGCCGAGTCATTGGTTTTGCTGTTCGGCCTAGAAATTCCAGAGCGAGTAGATCATGTAGAAGATACAGGCGATGGATCGTTTTATTGAGATTTAAAGGGTACAGTAAACACGGTGGAAAATCATGCCTGCCACAATAGAGGAAATCGAAGATGAAATTAGCTTTTAGAGACTTCGTTTGGAATGATAATCCCTAAAATTCAGACACTGAAAGACACTGGAATTGTGCATAGAAGAAAATTGTGGCCAATTTGAAAGTCTTCTTTATTAATTAGTACTATTATTGTTTAAAATTAATAAAGTATTAAAATTTGGACTCGTGTTTATAGAGACCTCTTTTTCTTATTTTGGAATTTTCTAACGTACAGTACTATGCATTGCACTACACATTGGCACTATGTAAGAATAAGAAGCAAATCCAATTTTCAATCTGTATAAATAAGATATTATGTTTTTCAATAAACGCATGAATTGTGAAGGGGATGCTGCTAGTCCTATGACGAGGGAGCATTATTATAAATAAAATACACATCTACTAGTTCATACATGGAAAATAGTAATATCCATGTTCTTTCTATTACTTTATAATTTTAATTTATTGAAGATGGATCAGAATGCGCCATCGATATACAAAGTGACATTGAAAAAGTTACAATTCCATAAGTCTTTTGTTTTCAAGATATGGAATATTAAAACATTTGCCTTTTTTTAGAAAATTTATTTCTTTTCAATATTTCATAACAAAAAAATCACTACTTGGTCTACATGAGCTTCAAACAACAGCAACATAACATAAAGAAAGGCAACAATTAAATTTAAGAAGAATATAAGGTACTTCGCTCTAAAGGTCTTCAAACGGAGGGCCTTGCTGCTGGAAACACTTTCCCAATCGTTGTGAATCTATCATCAGATTCCATAATTCTATTCCATAATTGCTCTCGATTATTTAGTTCTACGGAATACACCTCATTTTTCATAATCCCCCAAAATGAAGAATCGAGAAGATTTTGGTCAGGATTACGATCTGACCATGATGTAGATCCCTCATGACCAAATCACTTACTTCCAAATCGTCTTTGCAAATCATTTTCTAAAAAATGTCAATAGAATTCGCCTATCAATCCATCGTGCAATCGAAATGGACCAATTATTATGCCTGCCCACACATTAATGGAAAACCCATATTGGTGATTCTCGGTTTGATTAGGCTTTTCATCTCTCTAATAGTGCATATTATGTAGGTTTAAAACACCATCGCGACTAAAACCTGCTCCATCGGTGAACAAGATTAATAACAGAAAATTTTGCAACCACTCGCAGTTTTGTACCCGGGGTAAGCAACCCTGTTCTAATAGATTATGAATTTTTTAAAAATGAAAGGGGAGAACGTGTTTTAAAGAGTGCTCAACGTATGTATTTCTTGACAGATACGTTGAGCTTTGAAAGAATTTGACGGACCTTCGCCATAACACATAATCATGTCCCTGTATTCTTCCAAGGTGTAGATAACCATTTTCAAAAGTGATTTTTAAGAAACAACAAACAACAAAGTCAAATAAAAACATAACCAGGAACATGACAAATTTGAATAAATTATTCCGATATTAATTTGTGCCATAATATAATAGCCAACTACAGGTAAGTGTTTTTTAACGCTTCAAAAATGTGATAATATTCTGATGCTCGAAACTAAGGTGCATTAATTTTGATTCAATTATGTCTTCACAATTGAAAGGGATTTAAAAAAAAATAAAATTTCCTAAAAAGCCGAAGATCTCTTATCTTGAAAACAAAAGGCTTACGAATATTAGCATATAAGACTTCTTGTCGTTATTTTATGGTCCTCTACCGCGTGGTACTTTTACAGAATTTTCAGTGTCGCCCGGTATACGCTTAATTTAGATACCAAAAATCATATCTGCCAACTTTGAAACTTTGAAACCCCCACTTTTATGGCAATAGTACCTTATTGAATTTGACGAGGATTCAAAACGCCTTAATATGCAGTTTCGTACAAAAATACAAGTTCCGGTAGTTGGTTAGTTAGTTTTGAGATACCTTTTGGTTTCAATATAATTTTAACACATTGGTACATTGGATATGCAAGTAACAAATTATCATATTGTTACAAAAAGAAACTTAATCAACAAAAATTTCTTACGTCATTGCGCGGTGGCACCATCATTAACAGTTTATGTATTGCAACAATTTTAATCGAATGTTGTTGTCAACAAACGAGCGGACTTATCAAAACACACCATAAATATTACATCTGTCATGGTCATCTTGGTTTATCCCAATCCTCGACACACATACTCGATTGTAGTATGCACGCGGCATAGCATAATACAATCTGTGCACATACACAATTACTAGAAAAATAGTCTTTTCAATTTGCATTTAAATTACTTTTCTAACAAGCTGCAGGTAATATAGTTCACCTTAACACTATGAATGTAATCATTCATTACAATTTTTTGTAAAAATCGTTTGCATTTGATAAATCGGTTCATTTGAAAAATGTTTTCTTTTTAGGGAAATTAATTCTAATCTATAATAAATAAATCAATCAAACTTTAATATAAACAAAATTAACCGTTATAGTTTTTGCAGATATTCTTATTATTAAATAGTAAATAGGAATAATCGCTTTCTTAACTAATCATCAAGACGACCAAATTGCTGGAGGAGCGAGTAGTGCTTTTCTTTTGACTGGCACTGAACATGTAGCATCGCTAATCTAAAAAGCGCTTAAAGATTTACCGTCGAAAGTACTGAACCGCACTGCCAAACGAAAACATTCCTATAGCTGATATCTGATCCGTTTCGCCGTTCTGATTGATATTCAACAGCTTCGCCTGTAATAGTGGAGGTTTATACGAGAGATGTTTTTGGCACATCTCCAAACTGAAAGGAATGTAACGGGAGAGTCCGCACACACATGAAGTCTCTGTAAGGACTAACGATGGTCGTGCATGCTAATGCAGCTCTCAATACCGGAGTTCAACACTTAGAGAAATTCATTGTTCTCACTCAGCGCGCATGAAAATGTATATACGCTTATAGGTAAAGAGATACAGAACGGGCTAATGACGATCAACCGTTCGTTTGATGGCTTTTCTTGCTACCCGATGTTCTCGAAAGTGTTGCGAATACTTCTCGGAATTTTTTCTAGACGTAGACGCCGTCGGCACGTCTTCTATTTTGCATACTTACATATAACACTGCGAACCGATTACAGCTGGAATATTTCCTTAGAAATCGATACATTGGGCACCAATTATGTGATCTCTGAAAGATAACGAAAATATAAATGTTGATAGCCAATGGTACGGAGATTTGGAAACTGTAAATAGCCCAATAGAGGTGCGATCCCTTTGAAATGGATTTTTATAAGATATTAGTTAATTCCATTAATTTGACCCAGGAAAAGGTGACCTCTTCACCCCGTTAAATGTTGACACTTTTTGTATCTTTATGGAAATGTAAACTAATTTGAGGTTCAATTTATTTCTGGAAGAAGATATATTTTTAACTTGCAGAGAAAAGGAAAAGGTTATTTTGCTTATTAAATCAATCTAATCTTGAAACTATTCGATAATTGCCAAGTATGATGGCAAATATACCAGGCAGTTATGTGCATAAATGATTTTTTTTCTATTTAAGTTTTAATAAAGCTGAAGTTGATGCATATTACATATAAACATTTCGTTTTAACGATACTTTGTGCAATAATCGGCATGAAAATGCCTGTGTTAGCAATTATTTTGCATTTGATAAATTTATGTCTCCTTGTAGTTCTGTACACTTACAATTTGTCCAACTTTTTTAAATCATTCAATTAATACGATTTATCGAACTCTATTTTGCTGAGTTCGCCTATTTCAGCAATGACCGCTTCATTTAATGTGAACCGCTTCCCTCTAAGCCATTTTTGTCAAGTTTGGAAATAAAAGTAATTTACAGAAGGCCAAAACCGGCAAAGATGGTGGTTAGAGAGTACAGAGTAGTATTAGAAAGCGAATTCATTTTCAAGAACATTATACAGCGCGTCCCATTGCTGATAGCGTACTTAAAACAAGAAACAAAATACTTTAACTCCAAAAAATCAGCAGTTTTAAGGTGATGAGCAAATTGCAAATTTTATTCTGAAAGCACCAGATTCTACGTTCCTCTTAATGAAGATATCCCGAATTATTTTCACATATTTTTAATTTTAATTAATACTTGTGTCAATAGGTTGCGTTAATGATGGGTGTTTCTGGTGCAGGTTTACTTGAAGAACTCTGCAAAACGTCTATGCAAGATGTTGAACGGACTTAATTATTTTACAATTATTAAGCCAAAATGAATTACGTTAATTCGGCAATATGTACACTTAAGACTAAAGAATGTACAACAGTGATCCTTTTTAACTTATCGCAATGGCAAGTGTATTTCTTCACTTGCTGGTCTAAATACACCTGGTAAAATTCCAATGCGAATAGCTGAATATTTTCATTTAGATAGCGCAAACAGCTATACAGGCCATTGCTTCTGAAAGAGTTCAGCGATTTTGCTGGCAAATCAAGGAGTCAATTAAAATACACGGTGGATGGAAGTCATCTACCGTGGCAGAACGATATGTAGAAGATTCGCTTCATAGTGAAATTGAATTGTCCAAGAAATTAACACAGCCACGGGTATCGAGTCAATGTTTAATTTCTGCGAGATCTGAGAACTCAATAAATTTATTAAATTTAATTTCCCATCTTAAAGTTAAAAGAAAGTAAATGCCAAGACGCAGTAGTAAAACTCTTGTCATTACGAAATTTATATCTTAAAATGATTATTAATGTTAAAAAGGCGTCAAAAAAATAAATACGATACGACCACTAATAACACCTTAGCGCATCGGGTTGTAAACGCCTGCAAGACTACACGGATTTATAACGCCTATAACGCCTTTTGCTTAATTCTAATTATTTTTAATCAAAATCCACGACAAACGATTTTATCGAAAAAAAAAAAATAGTACACAAAAGTAACACTTCTATATACGTATACGTAAAAGTAATAATCAGTATGCTGCGTGTTGACCCATTCTAGCGCACCAGTCAGCCAGCCAGTCAGCTAACCAACTTGTTCGCCCCTAATCAATATGCAGAGGCCTGGGAGAGATCGACCGCTGCTGCGAGAACGTGCAGGTATCTCTTCTTCGCGGCGGCACGGGTACAAATCCAATACCGCAGCGCGTCTCTTTGTTTTTCTCGCGGTCACCGTACGACACGCTTCTCCCCGGTCACCTGCGCTCTTTTTTAGGAAACCTTACTGTTCGCCGTGCTATTGAATAGGCTTCCAAAATCAGATATAAGCGCATCACATAGCTTAACGACTACAATAGATAATGAATCATACGCTTACTGTATGTAATTTCGAAATAAGATAGGCATGTTGAGGTGTCCGTATCGCGGATCCATCAACCGTTTTATCGATTTCGATGAAAGATAAATATTCTTAACGCCACATGTGGTTAAAATTCCCTTTGCTATAAGTGGAAAATCTCAGGTAGTTAACAGTTATTTTCTTCTGGAAAACCAAATTAACCATTGTAAAAAAAAAAGAATTGTTATTATTAGTTACTTCCTTCATCGTCTCCATCATTATAGAAATAATTGTATTCGTTACGCAGAACGTATTTGCATTAGAACAAATTTGTTTGAAATGTTATTCATTGCTGTAATGTTACACAGCGAGAAAGAAGATACGTTGATTCAATCGATACTCGATCCACTCGATTAATTTTAGCACTTAAGTATATTCAAATTATTCAAAAGATTAAATTAGTTATATACACGCAAAAAAAAAAATAGTGTATTTTTAACAAAAAAAAATAATAAAAAATAATAAGAATTTTAGTGCTTATAACGCAATGTCAGCTAAATTTTTTATAGTACAGGAATATATAAGGTGTTTATTACATAGTATACGCATAACTACAATAAACATTGCTTATAAACGTAAGTAATTTTTTATTTAATTTATTTACTTGTAATTACTTATTGAGTTTTGAATATTTTACACACGAAACGTTCGCTTACGTCGGTTATACCAAATGAGATAGATGTCTCTCGAATTTCCTCTTAGCATCTCTTGATATAACAGGAGTAAAGGTCCAGGAACTTACAGTACCGTACACTGATGAGAGCCAAGGGAACTCGAAACACCGGTGTCGGTGCGTCCCATCAAACACTGTTTTTTAACACTTGCAATCAATGGTTTAAAATCATCAATATCAGTATGTTTTGTTTACTGTTGTCATGGTAATCAAACAATATTAACACCGGAAACTATTTAGGTAGAACTTCCAAATGAAAAATTCGCCTTTCACTGCAAATAGCTACTTGAGTTCAAAATTTTGATCTTTTGTTTAAAAACGTCAACGTGAGTATCTCGTGTTTACTGTTGTCATAGTAACCAAACAATATTAACACCAGAAACTACTTAGATGAAATCAATGCAATATAAAAAAAGCAAGGCACGTCTTTGACTGTAAATAATTCTCAATAACTTTAAAAACATATATGATACTATTCTACTTGATTTTGGCAAAGTTTGGTAATCAATACGTAGCGCACCCTGTATATTTCCATGGCATTCCGATCCAGATATGTATATAATTTAATCTTGTAAAAATTCATGCTTAAAATATATCTGCATTTCGGATTTATTGAAAAATATCGACACATTTGGCCAACAACAAAAGTATCAGCACACTCTGCACCACACAAGTTTAATTAATTAATCCGGGACAGCTGCTTCGGGGATGCGTTATTTGTCATGCTATCCCACAGTCCTCGCTATCATTATTGTCCCCAGATTTATACAATTGAGGACAAAACTATAAATATCTCAGAATCTCGTTTACTTTTTATTGAGAAAAACCGAGAACGTAATAGTATATAGGATGTTCTATTTCAAATAACAAGCTAGATGTCTGGGTCGCTACTTACCGATCAGTCTGTATATATTACGTTTATTATGGTAGAAAATTTTAACTGCAACAGTAACTACGTTTATCAAACTGAAACTGTTTATCAATATAATAAATACCCGTTTTTTCATTGGATATTAATAAATGTCAATAAATCCGTTTATTGTATGTAGTGTGTATACGAAAGTATGTGTTCATCGATATAATAAACTGCGATTTATAAAAATGATAAAAGCCCGTTCGTTAGACCAATTTTAATAAAAAGAAATTGTTACATTACCGTACTTTGTTATTGTATTGATCTAGCTTTTTTACTCAGTGTACCAAAGAATTTAATCTTTGACCAATACTGTCATAAAATATAAAGATCTTCGTAAATATATGGAAAACAGAATTTAAGAAAAATGGAAATATCTAGAACTTTAAAATGATGGTGTAATGTACCCAATAAAAAGAACATGATGCAAAATACAAAAAACATAAACGTATTTTTAAGTAATCATCCCTCGAAGCTAAAAATGTTTTTAAATTATCTACTGATGATTGCTGTGCGTTTCCTATCGCAAACTTTGATTTTATCTTTGTTTGGAGAAAGTTTAATCAACTTT
>LR736861.1:6864683-6913659 GCA_902654985.2 Oryctes borbonicus | reverse complement strand
ATAATATAACAAGAAGTTATCAATCGAAGGAATTACGTTTGAAAACGAAATTGCTTCAATTACACTGAAGATGATATTGTTAGAGACGTGGACAGCCGAAACTTGAGTTACAGTCAAGTAGAAGAAGAATATGGAGCCTCTGTAATGTTTAATACAACGACTCTTTTAATAGTGAAGTTGAGTTCCTGTCTTTATTTTTCTTGATTAAGTTTTCCTTTGGAAGCTTATTAGATCTTTTAAAGTAATGGGGTAACTGTAAGTAGAAAAGGCAAATTGTAAACATTGAAAAAAAATTTTAGCTACGTTTAGGTGAATAAAATAATTATATACCCAAACATACAGTTGACGGTGATTGATTAAAATTTTCCAATAATTACTAAAAAAGATGAATTTAATGAAAATGTCACTTATCAAAAAGACGTTCACAATTACCTGGCTGTACCCTACTATTTTTTTACCAATATTTGCAAAGTAATTTGTACTACTACTACGATTACTTAGTGTAAAACAAGTAATTTTTTTAATACATATACATGTAATAATCACTAAATTTAATTGAATTTAAGAACGTGGTAAGGATCAAATACGTCATTACAAAATCTCTACGTCTAGAATCTAAAACCAGAAATAAGTATCATTCGTACGGCATGGTGGGAATAAATCTTGCCATTGGATGCTGAAGAAATAGAAGGCGTGGCTAAAAGATTCAACAGCTTCCCTTCTACTGGTACCAATTCTCTCCCTTCATCTAAATTCGAGCGAATGAAAACGGCGATCTCGTATACGAAGCGCAACTACATACGGGGTTCATTGAGCTTGGCCTCATCAATGGCTTTCAAATAAATAAGAAATTGAAACGTATATAAGTGTCTAACAGCTCCGTAAAGCTAGTAAAAAATGGGAGTAATTTTCGAAAATCATTTGAACGGGTCTTTGAATATTTTTCACTTTTATTCGATTAAAATAGATATTTATTATTTAAAAAAACTTGATACAAAAGCATATTTATTCATTTTCATTATTTTATTTAATGCGATATAATGGGTGTTGGGCTTTTTAAACTAACGAAAAACCATAAAATAATTATATTATACAATGACCGCCATAAAGTCAGCGTAAGGTGAGAAAAATTGAATTCACAATAAAAAAAAAATACGGCAGTACCTGAAAACCTATTTAGTTCTTAGCAAGTATACCAAGTTTAGTTATTTACAAAAACCAGATTTTTAAAATTATCAAAATATAAGTACTAAGCAACATTTCAATTAAAATTTTTTATCGTGTATTAGTTTTAACTACCTGAACAATGTGCAATCTAGAAACCTTTTTTTTTTCTTAAATTCCAAAAAATTTCAATTTTTAATTTTTTTTTAATTAAATTAATATATTTCAAGTGTAACAGTTCCTTTAACTATTTGAGCTTCATCCTGTTTCTGTTTGTGATCTTCTCATAACACGCAGCAGCTAAGAAGAAACACCATGCAACTGAAAGCGAAACGTCGGCAGACTCATATGATGACCACGCAGTTTCAACGCGGAAACCAAGATTTTGACAAAATAGTTAAAAAGAAATTAACCAAAGATTGATTGTTGGTGAGAATTGCACGCGCAGAAAAACAATTTTTAACTAGATATCGCAGAAAATTCATTTGCCAATCAACGGCTAGTAGGATGTTAAACAAATTTAAATGTTTGGGTAATGTTGAAAGAAGTTTAAAGTTCCTCATAATTCTTGGAGAGCTTGATTTAATGCAGACTGTTGTCGCAAATCCACGAACTCCTCTTCGAGAAATCACTCAAGTGAACGCAGCATCCAGTATAATCACACGAAAAAATGTTGAAGACTCAGACCTTACAAACCGACCAAATTTTTAGCTTTTGGGTTCAAGTACAAATCGAAGAGGATGTACATCCTCCCCCATTTTATCACAGGTAACACGTAACTAATATGCATTTAATTTAAAGTTAATGTTTGTTGTGGATTATTTATTAACCAAATGGTTGAATCATTTTTTCTTCGACAAACTCTTAATTCCGAGAGGTAGCTGCATTTACCCCAGAATGATTTTTTTTATCCTAATAATAATAAAGGATATACAATCAGATTTCCGCAGAAAAAATGCATTTTTCTTCAGTGCACAGTAGGCAATTAAATTCTTATTTTTTTCGCCAACATTTTCCCCGAAGATGGAAGGGAAAAGAGCTACTTTTAACATTTCGAAACGTTTTCTGATTAACACGAAAGTATCGGCACACTTCACACCACGCAAGTTTAATTGATTAATCCGAGACAGCTGCTTCGAGGATGCAATATTAGTAGTTTTTTTTTCTCACATCATTCGATCTTCAGTTGAAAATGAGGATCAACGTATCCTTGAAACAGCTGTCCCGGATTGATTAATTAAGCTTGTGTGATGCGGAGTGTGCCGATTCTTTTGGGTTGTTTGACGCTTTTTGAATAGTTACTTGAAATAAAATAATATCTTACGATGTCCTTTGACTTAACTACATGCACAAACGTACTTTCGCAAGCTTCAGTTTTGGCATTGTACAGGAAGGTTAACAAGATTTATGAAGATTTTTTTATAAGAAGCTAATTTGCATATTTTATTTCTGTATATCGCATACTTGTTTTTTGTTTATAATCTGCTGTATATAATAGCCGAATTTACATTAAATATAATATCGTGTAATTGGTTGAAACTCGTTAGGTAAAAAATCACATATGAACAACTTCTTTTAGTTCGTTCTTTACAATTATTTTCAACAAATTTCAAATTTTATAGATAACAAAAGCCATGTGCTAATTTTTACTTGACCTATTGGTAATTCTTTTTCAAGTACTAGGACTTGATTTTCAACACAGGATTTTTCCATTTAATGCTTTAACACACTACTATTTAATATGCACATATGTATTTAACTGATTACCATCTAACTAACAACTTTAACAACGTAATCATCTGATGAGCTATTAATAAACAAACACACATTAATAAAAAAAATTGTTAGAAAACCAGAACATTCGATTTTCTTTTTGTTGCCTTCTTACGTTATTCGTTAATAATAATTCTTATCAAAACTCGATTGATACAGTACTCCGTATCCTTTTGTTAATGTTACTTATTGTTAAATAATGGTTCAGGACCATCAAAAAACTTTCAGGAATAACTATTACCTGTGGATAAAAATAAATCTAGATATATATGCAAATCCAACATAATAATTCTTTGTATTTGTTAATTTAAATAAACTAGTTATTGTTAATCTAAGCCTTTGTGTTAATTTAACAATAGTACTTAAACAATAAATTTACAACAACAAACTTTTGATACGTTTTTTAATTACTAGAAGCTTTAACCGAACAGTTCGAACAGCGCAAATCTTTTAAATACAATAAAATATGAGCTGCGGTTTAAAATTTATCGAACTGTTTAATTAAAGGTTTGAAGCGTTAAAAAACACCTTTAACCTTGTTCAAACATAAATCACAAACTAGTCGGACGCGATTCGATTGGTTAAAAACAATCCGAAAGTGTTTTCTGACTGATTTCAAAGTACGAGGATGGTTCAAGAAGTCCATAGAAAATCTAAGAGGTGGCCCTCGTAGTATCGAAAATGGTTTGTTTCTAGTTCTAGTTCATTAATCACTAGACAGCTATTAAGTCTCAGTTATATCTATCACACTGCTTCATTTTTATTGTTGATATAAAACCAAGAATTTTTGTTTATGTAGGAAAATGGAAAAATGTTTCGATCGGTGATTAAACGCTTGCATTTAAAAAGCTTAACACCGAAAGAGATCAAAGCTGAGTCGGACGAAGTTCATGGCACATCTGCTCACGTGTTAGTAACTGTTTACAATTGGATAAATTGAGCTTAAACGTGGCCGTATAGCCACAAAGGATGAACATCGTTCTACACGTTTAGTGGAGGTGACTACGCCCAAAATCATTGCCAAAAACGACGATATAGTTTTGAATGATCGACGAATCAAAATGAGCGACATAGTTGTGGCCACAGGCATATCGCAAAGGACAGTGTTTTCAATTTTGCACAAAATTCTCCGCATGATGGGTGCCGCGTTTCCTCTCAATGGAGAAAAAACGGTATCCTGCAGTCGTCTCTGAGGCTGTTTTGACGCAACGCTGACGAGTTTTTCCGACAATACATAACTGTGGACGAAATATGAAAACACTATTACACTCCGGAGACAAAGGACCGGTCAAAACAGTAGGTTTTTGTGGGCGAACGGGCTCCAAAGAAGGTGAAATCGGCCGGCAAGGCGATAACCTCGGTTTTTTTGGGATGCACACGGAATCATCTGCACCGATTACTTGCAAAAATGACAAACAATAATTGGAAACCATTCTGCGTCGTTATTGGATCGGTTGCGCGAAGAAATCGAGAAACAATCGTTCCCATTTGAAAAAGAAAAAGATCCTCTTCCATCAAAACAATGCACGAGTACTCGCTTGCGCAGTTTCGATGGCCAAAAAAATTATGGAAGTAAAGTTGGAATTAGTACAACATCCACTGTATTCATTGGACTTGGTTCTCAGTGACTTCTTTTAATTTCCAAATTTGAGAAAATGTCTCGGCGGACATCGATTCACGTCACGTATTTTTTTTGGACCTTCCGAACTTCTACTTTTGGGGGCCTTAAAAAAGCTGGAGAAACGCTTGGAAAAATGTATAAAGTTAAATGGAGATTATGTTGAAAAATAAATAAACATTTACAGAAAACACTTTTTTTTATTTTTCTAAGGACTTAAGGATTAAACGACCCTTGCATATGATTAGCTCTGATTTCTGTTGGCACAAAGCTTTGATTATGGAAGACGAAGCTTGTAATACTTTCATGGCTTGGAAAATTTACTAAAAACTTGGGGTTTACAATATCATTCATCAAAATTTTAAGAATTACTAGGAAACAAGACATTTTACATTTTTTGCTTTTTACATTTAGTTATAATACAGACGCTGATTATAGTTATACAATGGTAAATACCAATCAACAATGATAGCAAGGACTGTGGCGTAGTATGGTAAACAACACATAAGTATCGGCACCCTCCGCACCACACAATTTTAATTTATTATATAATAATATAATAAATAGTCCGGGACGGCCGTTTCGAGGACACGAACTCATTAAAAAACTCATTAACGCGAACCTTAAGTTTAAACTGGCAATTTCAAACCCAACAGTGCCTAAAATGTACTGCCTACCGAAAATCCATAAACCGGGTAAATCTATGAGACCAATTGTTTCGGGCATAGATTCACCCACGTACAAACTGTCCAAATGGCTAGTAAATGAATACAAAAATTTACCCGTCAAAGCAGACAGCCTCGAAGTAGAAAACTCATTGGATTTTGTAAATAAAGTAAACAATATCAAACTAGAAGATGGGGAAATTTTAGTATCGTTCGATGTTTGTCCACTCTTCCCTAGTGTACCGATCCCTGAAACCATAGAGTATTTAGTTGAGATCTTAAAGCTCAACAATATTGAAGATACCAAAATAGCAGAATATAAGAGACTAACGTCACTCTGCATGAAGCAGAATTGTTTTCAAGTTGAGGGCAAGTACTATGAACAATTAGAAGGTACAACAATGGGCAACCTCCTGTCCCCCTTCATAGCCAACTTGTTCATGAGCAAATTTGAGACATGTATGAGAGCGGATGCCACATATTTTCCTAGAATTTGGCATAGGTACGTCGATGATATTTTCGCTGTTTTTGATACTAAGAAAAGTAATATCCCGGATTTTCTCGCGACCCTCAACTCAAAATTTGAAACCATTAAATTCACAGCAGAAGAAGAAGTGAACAATCAACTTCCGTTCCTAGATAGTTTAGTGATTAAAAATAATAATAAACTGGAAATTGACATCTATAGAAAGGAAACCAACACGAATAGTACATTATGAGCGATTCTAACCACTGTGGACAACACAAAATGGCCCGCGATTAGCTTCTTAATTAATAGATTGGTTAAATTCCCTCTTGTAGAAGTAGATTTAACAAAGAACTTAAATTCATAAAAAACGTAGCTATTTATAACGGTTACTCTTCTATAGAAGTCGATCGCATGTTTGAGAAAGTCCAACATAGGCTTTACGTAAGAAATTCCACCACCTTAACCCCGGTAGAAACTAATAGTAAGAAATTCATGAAACTCCCCTTTCACGGCATATCGCAAGGCGTGGGTAAGGTTTTGAAGAGTCAAGATATGAACGTATGCTTCGGTTCGCGCAACACACTTAAAAATCTTCTCGGTAATCCTAAAGATAAACCGAAAATGGGAGAAAGGTCGGGTATTTATAAAATCGAATGTAGTCACTGTAATAAAGCCTATATTGGTCAAACAAAAAGAGCGATAGAAACTAGATTCAAAGAACATATACGAAATTATCGCTACGGCAGATTGGACGCGTCGAGTGTGGCACAACAT
The DNA here is from genome assembly GCA_902654985.2 of Oryctes borbonicus. Lineage (NCBI taxonomy): Eukaryota > Metazoa > Arthropoda > Insecta > Coleoptera > Scarabaeidae > Oryctes > Oryctes borbonicus. Next base: position 6,907,196 of record LR736861.1, on the reverse strand, counting down.
ATAAATGAAACCGGGCATAGTATTAAATTAGAAGACTTAAAATTGATTAAAAACGGAACGTCGCCGCGAGAATTAGATGCGTACGAGACAATTTACATAAAAAGTAATAAAAATCTGATGAACCGAGAAAACGGACCGTTGTTGTACTCTGTCCTTTTTGACCTTTTGCAATAGGCTGGCACTCGTTTATATTTCGGGTCATAAAAGAGATCTTCCCGTCTATCTGGCCGTGTTTTTCGCATGTCGTAGCTTCAAGGCGTGCAGGGGCTAGAAATAGGCACTTGTAAAGGATATCTGTTCTAAAAAGTAGGGATAGTACATGCATGTTTAGTTTTAGAAAAAGTTTTTTCTCACATCATTCGGTCACCGGTTGATGATGAGGACCATTCGTATCCTCGAAACGGCCGTCCCGGACTATTTATTATATTATTATATAATAAATTAAACTTGTGTGGTGCGGAGGGTGCCGATACTTATGTGTTGTTTACCTGTAAATACCAATGTTTAATATGAATAAATTATCTAATTTCAGATACCTAATCTATATTGTGCTGCCCTCTGTGAGCAAAGTATGTTTATGCAAACTAAGGTACGTGCCGTGAGTAAGTTGTAGTTAATTTACTAAACAACAATCAATACTAATTAATTTACAACTGATAATTGATACAGATAAGTCGACTTACCATACATCGCAAAACAATAAATAAACTTAGGGCCTGTAATATAGACGGTTGACAGTTTCCTTTTTTTGCTACAGTTTACTACAACCCAATTATAGCTTCCTACTTTATCTGCACATTACGCGATTTAAACTAATAGTTGCATTTTTCCTAAGATAGGACTTTTGCAATTTTAATAGCTTTTAATTACATGTTTCGGTTGATGTTTAGCTTTAAATTAACTTTTTAAATGCTGGCGATTATATTTTTACATTTACGTATCTACCTTGTATAGGTTAAATGTCTTTTATATACTACTACGAGTGCTCATATTTTATTTGTACCTGAAAACTAATAACTACCATAACTATGCATGTGAATAGAGAAAGTAGTGCCTTAACGGTATTAGGAGAAAAACTTGGCTTAGAAAACACTGTTATTAGGTATGTGGGTCCTACAATAATGAAACCGGTTTTAATAACGTTCGCGTTATTCCATACTTCAGGAAAGCTGAAGAGTATTACAGATTATGTCTTGCAAAATCTAATTTGGACAAAATTAGCGATCTTCCAAGGGCTGTGTTATGTCTAGATCTTGTTGCAAAAAGTACAGGTGTAGCATTCGATAAGGTAATATTTAACATATATTCCCGAACAGATTGTTATTTTTTTTCTACTCTATTATAACAGACAACTGCGTTAAGACTTTCGACTCTATCGTCAGTAGTATATCAAAAATATTATAATCTCATTGAAACAAGCTTAGGACTAAACGAAATTTTAACAATACCGAAGCTATGTGTAAAACTGAATTGTAGCGAAGCTCAAGATTTAGCGGAAACTATTTTATCCAAATACAAAGCTCAAAATATAATGGTCGAAGATTTACATCATCCCCAGTATAACACGATAGCAGTATACATAGCTTGCAAGTAAGTACAAACTTTATCTGCAGATAAACTTTTAAATTGCTGATGCCCTTCAGGTTAAAGGGTATTAAGGCAGCCAAAGAACAGTTTAGGCAAGAAACTCGTTTACGGACTCCACAATGGAAACAATTAGAAATTAAATTTTTCGAATTTGTAAAGCAAGTTGGATTAGATGTAGAACTTAAGCATTCCAATAAGAAAGCTAAGGATAAAGTGAAAGAAATAACTACACAAACTGTAGGTAAGAAACTAGGTAACTAAATATTCGTAGCCTGAAACTCCTTAATTTCGTTTAATACCACTAGGCTATTTTCAAAAAAATCACCAGTCAAAATCCGTTGGATTATATGAAATTTGTTTTCAAGTGATTTGTGATTTTTCTATGAAAAATCCTATTATAAATGCTTTTCCAACTGATCCAAGCTGATACACCGACAGACAAAGTATTGATATATTTGGTAGTACTTATGATTCCTAATATCAATAATAATAATTTTTGTCACGTATCAGAAACATAACAAAGATACCAAAACACAATATTTATAATGTTAGATGTTCTACGTATGCTCAAGCAGGAATGTAAAGATCATAGGCGTTTTCTGTTATATTGTATCTCCATAGACCGAAGAGATTCAAGAACAGATAGCCAGATTTAAATGAAATTTCGTGGGTTTAAATGTTGATTTGGTGTAAATGATTTTGATCCAATATGATACTGCTTTGCGGCAATGGATTTGTTGCCCCAGAGTCTCCACAACGCCAGTTAAGGTTAATACAATTTGCTTCAAAGTAAGTTGGCGCTATTGCCTTGTTTTTAGAGCCATGGAGTCGATTAAATTGTCAAAGTTGTGTATTTTTTTGCACCGATTAAAAGTAAAAACAGAAAAACAATTAAGTGCCGAATTTATCAATTAAAAATTAGTTTGTTTGATGGAACATCCTGTATATTTAATTCAAAAATCTTACATATAAGGATGGTATGATAAATACCCACGTTAAGGAAGACAATGCAATTGTGTTGCATTTAATAAAATTATTTCTCGGCGTAACATATAGTCCGGGGATGTTCCAACTTTTTTTATTCCATCCAAATAATAGGATTCGTCAGACTTTGCAAAATAGGTCTTTGTTTCAACAATGGTCTCTTCATTAGACATGAACTGCTTTTTTCCGTCAAGCTATTTTTTCAAGTTTCAAAAAAGAAAGAAGTAAGAGGACTAGTTTTGGTGAATGGGCAGAGGGGTTATCATGATGGTAGAGAAGTGGCGCCCTTTTCTCTTTAGTTCGGCACCGAATCGGTACAATAAATCAGTACCAGTGATTGTTCTTCCTTTCACCAAATGATCAATTAAGATTATGTCTGTGTGACTTTATATCTAGCTGTCGTCCAGGCAAGTTGTACGAAGCATTTCTTCCAATTTAAATCGTTCTGAGTAAATATTTCAGTTCAAAAGTTTTTAATAAGAGTGTTCAGTAGTCTTTTGGTGAAGAAAAGAGGTTCAAAGAACGACATAAACCTAGTGTTTATGTATTAGAAAGTGATAGGATTTAAGGTTAGTGGTTATTTTCATTTATACGTCTTAAAACGTCTATTTTCATCTGCCGAAAGAATGTATAGGGACATTCCCGGATTCACGACTCGCAATTTTTGAAGAAAAGTTAGAATTTCGACGAATTTCTTAAAATTTTCCAAATGTCACATCGGCATAACATTACAAAATATTATACAAATATTTAAATATGTTTACAAATTTAAATTTTCAATAATTTTGTTACTTTATCATTGGTACGTTTACTGGATTTGCGCCAATAGAAAAAAAAATTTTCAGAAAGTAATGATAATGGCAAAGAAGAACGAGTGTCTGAAGAAATAGAAGATTACGAAATTTGGAAGGCGAGAGTATTAAAAGAAGCAAAAGAGGCTTTGCAAATTGCCGAATAAAATCTTACAAACACACGAAACTAGTTTAAATTCAGTTTTTATTTGTATATAACTGCTTCCTTTAATTTTAATAAACGAATGTTCCTTATATGTTTTTTTTTTTTATAATTGTTACGCGCATTATCATTCCGCAATATACTAATTTAGAGCTTAATTTTTACCATTTTAGAAATATTTACCTCTAACCTATATTTGTATACATATTTGTATTTCCTCGCGTTCTTTAGAAATTCCTCCATATTTTGTATTAGTTTCCGAGTTTCATAACTTAATTCAGTTCTCAAAACTAGTATCGTAAACGTAGTATCGATTGTAGCACGGACAATGACTTGAAAGTACCGTCACACGTTGCCAGTCTGTAAAAGACTGTACTGCCGAGGCTGTTCATAATGTATTAGTTAGAACACTAGGCAACTTTGAAATTTCACCAAAGCAAATGTTAATGATGGTTACCGATGCTGCCGCGGTTATGCTTCGCACAGGTCAATTATTCAAACCTGTTCAACCGAATCTGCTGCACATAACATGTCTGCTTCATGCTTTACACCTTGTAGCGGACACTATTCGAAAATGTTCTCCCGATGTGGATCAACTAATAGCACCAGACGAAAGCGGTTTTTGCTTAAATCACCGAAACGTATTCGGCTATTACGTTCACGATGTCCTGACATACCGGAACCGCCGCAGCCAATATTATATATTATGTTTGCGTTTTCGTAAATTCTCTAATTGTTTTTTGTTCGAAATAACGCTCACGTTTATTTCGGTTAACCCAGCGCGGTGACGCTACTGCTAGGCAATCGACTTGTTGCGCTCTAGTAATGTGTTTCGGTGATGTGAATATTTCATTTGGTTCTATAAAATTTAAGGATTAAATTTTGCAGATTTTTTTTTGTTTTGAATTTTCATGTTTAATTTTACTTTTAATAAAATCAGGAACTAAGTCAAGTCGTCTGCACCTCACCTGAAACGTTAGCTTTTGTTCGTCTTTCCCTAGTTTCTTCATGCTGGAACTATATTTCTTGCAGATCCTCGTGGTTTCTCAGTTGTATTCCTCTTCAATATGTTTCTGTTGTTGGATTGCCATTTTTTGTTTTCACCTTGGTTGATAATTGTTTGGAATTGAGAAGATTTTGTTTCTTCTATTTTTTTTAACCGGTTGACGTTTTAATTTGTTTTAAAATGTTTTTTTTTAAATTTCCGGTTTGGTTTTTTGAGTTTGAAAACTACTATATAGTATGTTACGTTTCGGAAGATAACTTTTATTTCATTTTTAAACATAGTTAATTTGAAAAATCGTACATATCGGTAGTAAAAATACAATTAAAATTAATTTAAATATAAAAAAGAAACCTAGCCGTAATGAATTTATTTATTTTTTAAATCATCAGAGAATATGTGCCATCAACGGGCCTTTACAGTAAGTTCTAAATACTTCATTTACATATTTATTTATGCAAATAAGTACCTAAAATAATATTATTTCAACATTATCACATTATTGTTATTTATAACTGCTTGACACTCTTGACTTAGAGAAAGTAGCCACATTTATAGTAACCTTTAAACATAATTTAATCCTTCATCAAACATTTATTTTATCGTACTAAAAAAAATAGTACTTGCGTTTTCTTTGAATTAATTAATTACCTTTAAAACTTTTCCATTGTTTCATTATCATAAACCTGTTAATACTTTATAAAGGTAATAAACGTGGATATCACATATTACACGATTGCGTATATTCAGTTTAATCTGCAAAGCTGACCATATTTTCCGAATGTATCTAAGCAGTGAACGATGACAAATATGTCAAAATTACAGTTTGAAGCGTTACGTTTTTAACGAGTGATGTGGTGTAGAACAATATGGGCAATGGTAGCGCTCTAGTAAATTGTGTATATTATTTACTTCCCGCTTCTCAAACTAAACATCGTATTTAATATGTAAGTAACTGCTGTACTTTAATAATTGTAAAAAACGTCATAGTCGTATATGATAAATATTTGCATCTCTTCGAATTACAAACTGCGTCCACAGATAAACGTTAGATTGTAAAGTTAAGTGGAAATAGCCCAAAGAATATGGATTTCAAATTTTTCTTGTTGCAGTTATTTTATATTCCAGCAATAGTCCCGGCTAAATGTTTGACATTCTTGAGAATCATGAATTTCATATCTAATACCCATAACGGTTTTTTGATTATTTTAATTATTATTTGAAGTTCATCAATTTACAATATAGAATAATTTGAGGAATGCACAAAATACAAGAAATTCCACTAAAATTTGATGAAGCAAATTATCTTGTTTCTATTTGAGAAGGTATACCTTACGCTCATGATCTTGATTTTTCACGTCTTCATTACCTACAAATTTGTTAAAGACTTTTTAGTCAGGTGATCTGCTGACTGGCCGTTCTACAATTTTTTTTATAAAACTGCGATAAGATTTAGCTTGTTATTAATGGTAACATTTGCGAAATATCTCAATTTGAAAAATCCATCTTGTGCAAAAAATTTTTATTTTAGATAACATTGATTATAATATGTATTGTAAGAATTAGAAAGTGAATTATGCAGCATGCACTGCTCTCGCTGTGCGTTGGAACTAGTCAAACTCCCGTGGGCATACCTACCAATGATTAAAAGGAGTTGAGAAAAACAAGATGTAAACTGATGGAAAAGAAACGGAATCTATGGCAGGCTTTATATCTGGCAAATTTTGCAACAACACATGTATTTTGACATGCACCTTGCTTTACACAGCTTTAGAAAAAAGCTTCATATAAAAATTGTTAATCCGCATGGCTTCATATTTATAATAATAATATAAATATAAAATTTCAATCGGTACCCTACCGTGTAAGGCGTTAAAATATCGTCCGTTAAAGAAACAACGACATTTCGCAAAAATCTCAGTCAGTATGTCAATAACCTCAAAAACCAAGATAGATAGGTCTAGAGAGTATTGATAAAAGTTGACATGAATTGAAAAGATGCATCTAAAGTCGTAATAATATACAGGCTGTTCCGTTTAGAAAACTGTACGCAGGAGAAACTCAACACCTTGTATACTTGCATATAAATTTATATTGTGCAGCATCTGTTTCCGCATATTTTTTGTTTCAAAACATTTTCTCTAAATTACATAGTTATCGTGCGCTGCGACAACTCTATATGCATACTTGAGTATTATTTATATTGAGCAAGGCCTTATCTCGGCATATTTTTTATTTAACAACTTTTTCCTTAAATTACTCAGGGTCCATGCGCTAGGTGAACACGCTATATAAGTTGGGCCAAATTCGATACTTTTAATAGGGAACTTGTATTTCTAAAGGAATTAGACAAAAACGGACCTAAGCTTCTGGAGCTCGATTTTAAAGAGAAATCGATTGGTGAAATCCCTATTTTTATATCTTCCTTAATATAATAGATACAGAGCGTTTTCTTAAAATGCGCAATTTTTAAAAACCATTGTAACTTTTTTATTTGTGAAAATGCTTGATTTATATAAAAACTATATTAGGGCGCTTTTTGACGCGGAATCCTATGTTCTACATTTTTTCTTTTTTTAAACTCCTATTTTTTGAGATATTATCAAGACTTGTTTTTTTTTTATATGGAACACCCTATATATTTTTATACTATTGAAAAGTATATAAAATTACCTTTAGAATGATATAACACACTTGATGTTTTATTTAAACAATTTTTAAATTATTTGTTTTTCTTCATTTCACATTATTTTAAGATGGCTATGGATGGTGGTAACTAAGCAAATAAAACATTTGGCAAAAAAAAAGAAGGCAGAAAAAAATTGTTTTAATATTAAATGTTACAAATAACAATTCAAACAAACTAAACTAAACTTTCATAGTTTTCACACATTTTTGAATTCTTAGATAATGAAAACACCAGTAATGTTAATGAAAACTGACGTTTCAGAACATTTAGACGATATAAAGTAAATACGTGTATTGCTTAGTTACCGTCCATAAAACCTAAAATAATGTGAAATGAGGAAAACAAATAATTTAAAAATTGTTTAAATAACATATCAAGTGTGTTATATCATTCTAAAGTTAATTTTTTTATGCTTTTCAATAGTGTAAAAATATATAGGGTGCTCCGTATAAAAAAAGAAAAAATTTAGAACATAGGATTCTGCGTCAAAAAGCGCCCTAATATAGTTTTTATATAAATCAAGCATTTTCACAAATAAAAAAGTTACAAGGGTTTTTCAAAATTATATCTCTTATATGTATCTCTTATATTAAGGAATATATAAAAATCGGGATTAAAAAGTATCGAATTTGACCCACCTTGTACGCCTTGACAGATTTTGTAATAATTTAATTAGATTATTATTAATATGAAGACGATTTTTTCAAATTAAATTGCGACTTGTTCCGTGTGAATTGTAACATATTTACTCGAATCTCGAGTATGGGAATATGTATTTCTGCGTAATAAAATTCCGGATAAACGCTACTTGGCAAGGTTTTCAACATAACATGTGAAACTGAAAATTTCCCGAATGTGTTCGTTTGATCGCATATCAGATGCAGGTGAAATGAAAGATATTTTGGATTTAGTAGAATTTTTAGGATTTGGTTCCTTTTGACCACCTTTTACAGTACAATCTCTAGATATTAACAATTTAATAATAAACTTTAGCATTAATAAATTACGAAATTATTAATATTCTTTTCGAAAAATAAGGTTTAATGAATTTTCAGCTATAAGCTTGAATAAATAACCATCGTAGTTACCACCCAACGGTCCATGTTAATTAGCCATACAATTAAAACTGGCGTCGGTTTATCATTTTTAAGGATTCCGCAATCGTTAATGGTTGTTCTTTCTTTTCCCTTTTATTCGAGAAGGTTTCCTTTCAATACGACATTGTCAAAAGGCGCCTAAATTGTTTTGTCAACAAATTTTCATGCAAGTCTTAGGTCACGTCGCTCAAGACTGTAATAGATAATGAGAGCGCTATTTACCGTATAAATAAGTAAATCTTGCATATGATCGTTGTATTTGTGGTCGAGGTCTCCGATAAAGATTGTTGACGTCCTCCCTCTGGACATCTACAGAAGCAAAACCGCTTTTTAAATTCATTGAATCTTCAAATATCACGTAAGTTTGCTGTAATTTCATTTCTTACGATTTATCCTCGGTACTTTTCGCATACTTACATTAATGTATAAATCGAAAGAGAAATGCATGAGAAATAAATTTTAAAGTTTTCTCGCTCCTCTTATATAGATTTTTGGCTGTATCTGACCTTTGAAACGATGATAAGTATACTAATACGCATGTTTTAAAATTCATTAGCGTTAATCATTCATATTTATACAAGCTAAAATTTTATATTATTTCCTTAATTAGAATGTGTTCGAAGCAAATTTGTACTGAAACGGAATGGTTGCAATTCCTGAAACTGCGAAGAGTTCCTTTTTTAAGATTACGAAAGATTATTCAGATGCATAATTCAATGTGTTTCAAGTACTTGAAGCTATTGCAAAATTGTTTATCAATAGGTGACTTGACGCTTAACATGTGTGTGGAAATTTACTGAATCCTCCATGAATACTATTGAGAAATACCAACCGGGCAAATTGATAATCTCTTGATATTTATTTAGAGTATCATTGTAAAATTGTAGGATCGAAATTCTACGAACTATTGAGCGGTATTTCCGGTAATATCAGTTAGAATTTATAACCTTTGCTGCAAGTACATGTCTTTTAATTATTTTGTAATAAAGGCAAGGGAAACAAAAGACAAATTCAACAAGCAAAATGACTTAGATTTACACCATGGCCCATGGTAAATTTCATACGGTCTCCCTTTTGCAATGAACGATGATATAGTAAATGTACGGATTAAAAGATGTTATCTTTATCAAAATTTCACAAGGAGCTCACGATGATCCCTTAATTAAAATTTTCTGGAAATTCATCCTCTAAAGGGCCGTAATAGGAGATGAAAGGTATTGTGAGAGTTCCGTCAATTTTTGAAGTTAGAAACATGGAAATTGTCTTTTTTGGGGCTTTTGGCTAGAAATAAAAAAAAAAACTATTTTAGTGCTTTTGGAGAATTTGGGCCCAGTTATAAAAAGACATTTATTAAGAAAATAAATTGAGTGTGGACAATTTTCCATTAACAGATTACAAGTACCAAGTATCATCTCTTTAAATTAAAAAAAAAATACAAAACTCCCCAACCTTAAGGGCTAAATTTCCAAAAATTATTGCGTACCTACAAGCAAAAAGAACCTAGTGTCAAATTTCGTGCTTGTGATTTCAAAAGTTTCGGCTCTGCATTGATGAGCTTCTCTCTTTATAGATAGTGAACAGTATCAGATGAAGAATCCGCCAGCTATGAAACAACAGATACTAAAGATAAAAGAGAGAAAGAAATTTATAATGTGTAATAAATTAAAAATAGAAAACGGAAAATCTGAATATTTGTTTTTGGAATTAAACCTTTAATTGGAAACTAGCATATCTGCCTCCTTTTTTATCGTTTTCTAGAGATACTACAGAAGATAAAAATTTTAAGAAAAAGTTATCTTCTTGTGTCCATGTATGCACTTATTATTTTTATTTATAAAGAAATAATGCAACAATCTGGACGTCTTTAATACAACTTTATCAAAGGCAGTCACGATATGATTTACATAATTTAAATTTATTTAAATTTTTTTAAATACTGCTACCGGAGCTCAGCCCTCATTTTTTTCTGAGTCACACAGATGTAAACTAAATTACATATTACTATGACGATAATCACTAGCTACCTAACTGTATGGGAAACCATGATATTTCTAAAAATTGTTTGGCTATGTTAAAACGATAAAAAAAAAATTCAAAATTAGATGATAACTTACAAATTTCATTAATAAAGAAGTACTTTTTTCATCACTTGTAACAATTTGACATAACTCGTTAGAAGCAGGTGGTAGCATTACAACGCCCCTTATATATTTTAAAAAATATAACAATTTTTTATTGCTCTTTACATTTTTTGTCAATTAAGATTATCAAGTATGTAACTATTACTCTTAAATTTTGTCAATAACCTGTTGCCACATATATTAATAAAATTACTAAATCGATTTAGATATTTAGCCTTTTTCTAATTGAAAGCAATAATTTGTCTAACTTGTTCCATATAATGATTAACATCAAATAACCACAAATACCATCGTTTTCACGTGACTTATTTATACGAAGTCCATAGACCTTGTTGCGGGTGATTGAAGGACGTAATTAAAACTTTTTTGCAATAAAAATTGTCACCTTAATAGTTATTTCTAATATTTTAACGGTGGACCATATTGTGTATTACGTATTATCTTTTATCACAATATAAGTCAGTATACACTTGGCTTCATGAGCAGACAATAGGAAATACTTTGTTCGCTTGAGCTAATTGCAGAACATTAACATCGGTGCAGAATCCCTTATCTCGTCTTGTTTTTTTAATATATGCCTGCGTTCATGTAACAACAGCTAATAGTGACGTATTTTATGGATATCTTTGAAATACTTGTTTGTTGGAGGCTTGTTTTTGACGTAAACGAAGATTACAATAGTGGCAAAGTATATTTTACAATGAAATCTGGCTAAGGCTTAATGCGATTTCATCATACTTGCATGTTGAAAACAAATCTACGGCCGATGTTACGGCGATGATTGATGATTCGACACTTTCACGCTATAAGAAAACAAATTATTAAGTAATAATTGTAAGCGTGTGTTAGTGATTTATAACTCTTTTAGTTATTGTATTCATATTCGGACTAGAGGTTTTGATAACAATAACCGACTAAACAGCAGTTTTATTATCGAATCTCAGTAACCAATAATGAAAACAATAACTGATCTTCTCCCAGATGAGCCAGCATAGAATATTGTAATTAAAATTAAGCTAAGTTATTTTAATTACAACCAGCGGCTAAACAGCAGAGCTTTTGTTATCGAATTTCATCAAACTGTCCACCAAAGCTCAAACATTGCTGATTCAATCAGTAATTCGTCTTTTGATTGTTAATCCCTTACAACTATGCGCATATGTAATTAACAAATACACTTTGTTATTACCAAATTTAATATTTTATAATTCCATTTTTCCACGATTTTCTCTCATCTGAATTTTTGAGACACATTCATGTTGAATAATCTTTTGCAGGCTATTAATGAGTGGGAAATCTAGTTGTGATGACCCGTCCAGAAGGCGGACGCCATTATCGGCATATGTCGGCATTGTCTCTAGTAATACTTATCTTCGTCAGACAATTTAACAGTCGACGGCTTCGGCAGTTCTTGCAACATCGAGATATAACGATCGCCGTTTATACACCCGCGCATAAAATAGCGTCACCGACGCCTAACGCTAGCGTACAGCTCCAGATCATTCCTTGATTCGCAGCGCGTACTAGGCAATCCGAATGGAAAATCTCGCTGCGTCTTTTTTCTACATTAAGTGCGATAAAAAGATGATAAAATTAATTATTTTATTTAATAAATATACATTTTGCAAATCATTCTCTTGTTTGCGTAAAAAGTGTCTAACGCCATTGCAAAAGATGCCTCTATATATGGATTCGTCGGGAAAAATCATATGATCTATGCAAGTTTCTTTTTGTCCATTTTAATAAGGTACCACTTTCGACGTGTATTTGGAGTATGCAGATTAGCTGCCTTTAGACATCTTGTATGATTTACTGCTAAACTCCTTCCATGATTTTTATCGATTTCTTAGAGCTATTCTTTTCAAAAGGTATCGTTTTTGGTTTATTTTCATTCATTTCCCTCCGTTTCCCTAAACCGTTTTAGCGTTTTGCGCACGGCACATCTCGAATACTTTCTTGCCGTTGTGATTTGGGATAAAAGTATGAATCGTCCTTTTTTTATAAGTCTCGATTCTTCTGTTTTGGGCATCATCATCAAACACAATTTGCCAACAGAAAAATCAAATAATAACTCTAATTTTGCAGTTTACTCGCACATTCTGCATAAAAAGCTGATACTTAAAAACATATAAGAATAGTTGAACTTTTAGGGAATAAAGGAAATGTTAATCTTCATTTACATTTGATGATAATCGAAATTTTTACCAATAATTAATTGCATAAATTAAATTAATTTGAAGACAATAAAAACAAAAAATAATAATTGATTAAGGATGAGATGTAATCTTACATTAAAAAAAATGTTCGGTGATGCATATTTCTACATCACATACATATGAAGTATGTTTCATTATAAAACCTTAGATAAAATTGTGGCTTTTGGTACAATAACGAGCCATTCTCTTTAATAACAAGCTTATGTTATATGCTTTTGTTATTGGTGCAATTTGGCTACTGTGTGTCAAATTATGCAGAATTTCTTTGGATTGCTAATATAAAAAGATCTTTACGTAAAATATTGACTTGAAAATGAATTATTTTGTTTCAAGCGGGAAGAAATAAATAATTTCTTTTATCGGTTTTCTTAAAAATAGACTTTCTGCTCATAGCTCATTATTGCGTCAGGATCTTTAATTTGTACGGCATTCCTGGCAATAATGTCACCCAGGACTTTCTTCCCTTACTTTACATTATTGATATAGAGAGGTACTGCGTAATTCTAAATGTACTTCATTTTAATATAAATAATTAATACCAGAAAATGTAATTCATTGGAACGAAAAATTGTGTCGAGGCTTTTAGTAATTTTTCTTATCGGTATCTTCTAATAGTTTCTTAATTGCTTAAATGATATATGCTAGCGCTCTGAATATCGCAGATACTTTGAAGTACACTTCTTGTACGTTTTAATCTGTTCCTTTGAAAGATAAGAAAATTTTGGATCTATCTATATGCTAAAAGGTCACTCAATAATATCCGTAAGCGTATTATGCGTATGATACGATAGTAATTTTCAGCAATTAGCCATATTTAATTTTCAACTTTTTAGATTTTTAGTCATTTCTGTGGTAATAATTAATATACCGCTTGTTATATACATACATAATATAGAGAAGAATTTAAGTTACACTAATTGTCATTTTCTCGACCTTGTGCCTTCGTCCCTTCTAGATAGCAGCAGTGGTCAATTTTATGATTTTTGAACAGATCATTTTTCTGAATCATCAATGTGACACATACTTGTGTTATGTTGAATAAAAATGTGATAAAAATTAAAATCAGATTAAAACAAATCAACATATCTATCCCCGATTTATATCCATTCGGGTGTAGAGAATTTCATTAATTCAAATCATATTTCCCATTTTTTTTTATCCACTTCTTCCCATACCTTGCGATTTCTTTCACTGAATTTCGCCAGTTTTCACATTTTCTCCTTAAAATATCCTCTACTGTGCTTTCTTTTCATTTCCTTTTCAATCTTCCTCTTTTGCGACCAAAAATTATTCCCCGTCTTAGAGTAAGTAGACTATTTTTTTCCACAAAGATGGGTAAGGAGGGTAATGACCAACTACGTCCCCAATTGATTTTTTTCCTGTAGGGACATTTGAAAAATAAAGTATACTTCATCAAATTTTACTCAACGTCTTCACTACTTCACTACCAAGAAGTGAATGGTGAAACACATTGAACACATTCTGTAGAATAACTAATTTTTATCGTCAATTGCTTGTTTGATACGAAAATGTTTTAGTTATTTAAGTTTTTCCGACAAAAATTAAAATAAACATGTGTTACTGAATTCTAAAAAAAAATTATAAAAAAAATTATTTTTTTATGGAGATCCCCCATCAAAAAGAATCAAGTTGGCCTTGGACCTCAAAAACAAATGAATTTCAAGGATTTTCGCTTTTTTAATTCTTGAGATATTTACTCGTTTCTAAGCTTTTTGGCCATTCTGTATATACATAGGTACATCTTAGTTTGTATTTGTTACAGGTGACACAACATCAGGAGCAAAATGATTATATTTTTAAAAAGGTAAGTACATACATATGTATTATAAATAAGTAATATTTAGTCGCATTTCACGTAAGAATACGATGTTTACATAGGTTATCAATTCTTCTCTTTAAAATGATAATAAGATCAGGACACTGCCGATACATTACTTTTTAATTCGTAGTGTCGTTCTTTTTATTATTATTAACAAAATAAGCGTAAGAGGTAGTGCATCAAATAGTGTTTCAAACAAATCGTTTGATATTTAGGTTAGCCATTTGGTCAGGTTAAAGTGTTCATAAAGATGTATTTTTTTGTTTGAGCATTTGTTTTACGCAACAGGTCGCAAGACTTTTTTTTTGTTACATAAAAAATTAGCTTAACATCATTCGAGTTGGAAAAAGTACATTAAATGTTTATTTATTTCAAAATAATAAATAATATCGACGCACTCCGCATCGCACATTTTGAAGCCTTTGATAGTGTTGAGATCGCCTGCGTCATTTTTGGTACTTTTAACATCCTTCAAGTTTTTTGAAAAATAAAATTTGATTTTATCTAAAAGGGGGTAAAGGGAACAACCCGCATCAACAATTTGCTACCGTAAAGAATTAAAGAAGAACGCTTTACCATCTATGATTGGAGAAACGAAATAGGTTCTGAAAAATTCCCCACGCAATCACAAATTCAACAGTTCTGCCTACTAAAGCTCCACCAGACTAATAGTATCAGGTATAGATTCACCTACGTATAAACTGCCCAAATGGCTAGTAGATGAATACAAAAATTTACTAATCGAAATAGATACCCAAGAAGTAGAAAACTGTAAATAATGTAAGTAATATTAAATAACAAAATGAGAAAGTTTTAGTATCGTTTAATGGTTTTTCGCTCTGCCTCGACATACCGATCCGATACACAATAAAATATTTGAGCTCTTAATACTTAATAGCATTGATGATGTCAACATTGCGGAATACAAAAGATTAACTTTCACATTAATCACAATCGTCTTCAAATAGACAGCAAGTATTGCGAATAAAAATAAAATGGCATACGGTGACTGTAACAAAACCTATATTGGAGAAATCAAACGGACGACAGGCAACAAATTCAAAGAACATATTACCGCTAGGAAAGGATGGAATCGTCACGTGTAAAGGAAACCAGCCATAATATTGAATTAGAAAAACTTCGCCTCGAGAATTAGACGCATAGGAAACCATTCATATGAAAAAGAATGCAAATCTGTTAAATAGGGGAAAATGTCCGTTTAGCCGCTCATTTTTGAGGGATTTATTTATATTAAGGCCAGACCCTTTCTTTTTTCTTTAGTTTAGTTTAAATATGCGAAAACGCATGAGGGAACCGAAGCATTATAATACATCTCCGCAGCCACAGTGCAGCAGCCGCTGTTTGTCTCATATTCCAATATTTATAAATCTGTTAATCATTTATTATGCCGTAAAATAGGATTCGATAACCACAAACCCATATCTTCTAACGTATGCTTTTTAAGAATCTTATTCTCCTTTCTAAAGTTGTCAACTTGTCTATTTTAATAGATTTTGATTTTAAGATAGTTAATACCATCTAACGGCAACAGCAATACGTGGATGGAATAATATGTATGATGGCATAAAAGTAAACTTGGACGAAACGTACGAAAATGAGGCTTGTGTACACTGCCCATACTGCTTTGTCGCTTGTCGGCCGTTCAAATTTACTTTTGTGCCATCATACAAACACTATTATTAATTTTATCGTATTGTTAATGCTTTCCATTCAATTCCGACAATCATCAACTTCGCACTACGATATGTATTACACATGGCACACAGCATAGAAGGCCGGGAAGTGCCGACATGTAACGAAGCACCTCTGCATCCCCCCAACCTCTCGCGGTTAAACACCACTGGAAGGCAAGCGAGAATGTTGCGCTCTAACAATGATGCTAGTTAATAATAGCGAAACGTATGCTCATCGGAATTGTGTCGATTTCATTTCTTTACATTCGGTAATTCACAAGTGCGTTCTTTGTTGTTATTGTTTCTTGTTGAACATTTCTGCCACATCTTGCAAATCCTTTTATCGTGCAGAAATACGTGAGATTGTTCGGTATCCAAGGCTATCATAGATTCTAACGGGACCAGCATTTACGGTATAGGTGAATTGAGTAGTACATATTATCTAATTAAAGCATATCTTACCTAAACAAAATCGAATTGACATTTATTGTGCATTAGCATATGGAATAATGCTATACAATGTTGTTGTTTGGGATGTTGATGTAAAATAAAAAAGGACTTCTTCGCTTGATCCATCAATTTCAAAAACCGAATGTACGCGGAAAATTTGAATATTGGAATACGTTGGGTATTAAAGTATTAAATGGAAAAGTACCTTTGATTACATAGAACTTGGAGCTAGTTAATTAAAAACTCATATTCATATTGCCTATGTATACGTGCCGATGATAATACTTATTTGATTATGAACAGGAAATATCATAAGTGTTTATATTGTAATTTCCCGATGTTTATTCTATCCATTTCAACAGGTGATCGGGAATTTACTTGTGTTATAGGATCGGTAGGACAGTTCATAAACAGTTCAAAGTGTAAATAAATGCCACACGCTCCTCTGATAAAAGCTTCAATGCTAACCTTATGACTGTGACATTCTTTTTTTCAATAATTTAGTCTAGTGTAACCGGTTTAATCTAATCACGGTTATACATTAAACCCAAATCCTCTCTGTAGACTTTGTCCGGCTATTTTTACGATGTTTAAATATACATTAGCAAAACTCATTCTCATTTGTTTATGTATGATTAGCTTCATATATTTGCCACTCTATAATATAACGTGATCTTTTCTGAACACGAAAACCTGTAAATATTTGTCGTACACCGTTTATTATCTCTATGCTCTATTATAAAAAGAAGATATTTGCACCTTTTGTTATTCGCGGCAGTGTAAAGAGAACTAATTAAGATGCGCCTTGCCCAATTTATTAGGTCATGAGTTTGAAATGGTCCATCCAACTGACTTACTCGATATCCAATAAATAAAGCCACACAAGTTTAATTAATTAATCCGGAACAGCTCTTTTGAGGATGCGTGAATCTTAATTTGCATCCGTATGACCGAATGATGTTAGAATAAAGTTTGCCTGCTCTATCTATACTTCCCATAAAAAAATATTATTTACAAGTATCTCCTTTTGCCGCCTACATACGCAAAACTAAGACATGCGAAAAATACGAAAAGATAGACAAAAGGGTCTCTTATCATTGTAGTACGAAATACAAAACATGTGTATGTGCTACACTAATAAATCAAACAAAACTGAGGGTGAAACGGTCTATTTTATGTAAATAGTTCTTATTCAATTTAAAGTTTTCTAATTTAATATATCTGGTTTCGTTTATGTGTTGTGCTACACTTGACAATTCTATTCTACCAAAACGATAAGATCTGATATGTTCCTAGACTCCGGTGCCTATCGTTCTTTTTGTTTGACCAATATAGGCTTTATTGGTTACATGCAACTTTATAAATTCCCGACCTTTCCTTCATGTCCGGTTTATTTTTCGCATTGATATTTTTCTCACATCACTCAGTCATATGGTTGATAATGAAGATCCACGCATTCTCGAAACAACTGTTCCGGATTAATTATTTAAATCTGTATGGTGCGGAGTATTCCGATACTTTGGTGTAGTAAGCGATATATTTGAATTTACTACACAATTTCAATATGATCTCCATTTTGGCAGAATAAAAGCACCAACCTTCCCTTATACACTGCATTATACAGAATTTCGGGTTAAATTGCAGCAATTTGCTCCCTAATATTGTCATCTAATTCCTCCAACGTTTTTGGTCGCTGGGTTCAGATCATGCGATTTTGATGTCATGCGATTTTGAGGGTCCATGAATTTTCAAAATGTCTTAAAAAACAGCAATTAAAAAGTCTTTAATAGATCGACAAATGTGCGGGGGTCTTCCGTCATGCATAAAAATTATATTTTTCAACAGTGGAATTGCATAATCACTTAACATTTGCAAATATCAACCGGTTACAGTTACTCGTCATTCTGTACTTCCTCAAAACAGTACGGATCATGATATTTGACAGTTTTGAGTATTGATTATTAAAAGAAAAATGGGAATCATCTGTTCACAAAATACGGGATAACAGGATTCGGGTTCATTTTCAGTCTGACGCGTTATTCGCAAGGAAAAATCGTACTTGATTGCCTTTCTATTTCCTTCAAATCAAACAGTTGTAGCAGTTTATTGCAGGACACATTCTTAGGATCTTGCGTAAAATTTTCCAAAGGGTGGTATGTTTGCAGTCGTTTTGATGTTGCTTTAACACTACCGATTTATAACGGATTAGTTATGTTAGTGTTGTTATTGGCCGTGGTGCTATTCCAGCGGATTAGCATTTAACAATGTTTTGATTTTCCTGAAGCACTTCTGCAACTTGATCATTACAAATCCTTCGTCTTGCTAATCTCTGGAGGTCAATTACAGATCCTATTCCTCCAAATTTTGTAATCAAATTAAGATACGCCCTTATTTACAAAATTAGACCAACGGTTTCATTTTACCATATTCATAATAAAATTGTGCTCAACTTTCTTTCTTGCTCATAGACATATCTTTCATCGGCAGGTGGTTATACTTCCGCTTCATTGTTTCTTCACGTGCGGTGGATGGCTTTTCCAACAGACAGTCGAGAATAAACTATAACAGCAACATGTGCTTTTCCGAAAATTTAATTTTTTGCGTCCTCCTTAAGCTTGCATCCATAGGAAATCTTCTGCTAACTTACATATTTCTTGTCACAAGTAAAACAACTAAAATCTTAACCAGAAAAATATAATAGCTTCTTCATGGTATTAACGGAGTCGTTTACGGCAAAAGCAGTGCAAAAGGACATGTTTCTGCCTACCCGGCGTCATCAGCGTGGTTCCGAGAATGTTTTCACTCCACCTTGTATCACCGTTTGCCTCACAGTTAATACCACAACATTCTTGGCGCCCTCAATACATTTGAAAGCTATTTTAGCATTATTTTTTTATTATTGTTTCTAACTAAAATCTTACTTAAGATTTTACCTATTTCCTAATTCATGGTTGTAAGTTATAGTAGATACAGACAAGATACAATCTACAGGCGCCTATCGCCGATCCAAGCTGTAATATCGTTTGTTTTATTTTTTATACGAAAATAGTTAAATAACATTAATGTAATACAAAAGAAAATTTGGAAGCAGTAAACAATAACAACGGTAAATGAATACTTGTACACCTTTTGGGCATGCTCAAAATAAGGTTTTCCTTAGCGCTCTTTGAAATAATTCAAATATCTGTTACCCGTTTTATCCTTCGCATCACCAAACATCCCCATACAAGCTCGTAAGATT
The DNA here is from genome assembly GCA_902654985.2 of Oryctes borbonicus. Taxonomy (NCBI): domain Eukaryota; kingdom Metazoa; phylum Arthropoda; class Insecta; order Coleoptera; family Scarabaeidae; genus Oryctes; species Oryctes borbonicus. Next base: position 6,887,300 of record LR736861.1, on the reverse strand, counting down.
TAAGTCTGATAATTGAAGCAAGCCAGGTTAAAATCTCGATTTCTTCACGTTGAAAAAAGTTATGGTACTGGTTATGGGATATGGAGACGAGTATTCAATACGTGAACATCTCCGGCGTATAGGCTAGTGTGTAAGCCAATAGGCTCAAAAGTTCATCGGTGTCTCTTATTGTTTTATATCCCAGCATCTACATCTTTCCTATATTCCAGAAAAATAAAATGTGGAAATACCCATAATAATCATTGGGCGAATGTATTTATTCCTTTAATTATTACTTGATTAGTATAATAACCGCCCTTGACTAACTTTTGTTGTTGAAATTATGCTGTCTCGAAGTTCATATTATTTATCAGACTTCACAATAACTCTGTCGAAATGACATTATTTATCGCCCAACATACCCAAATATGTATATGCAATATGTGGCCTGTTTAATGAGAACTTTACTCGCAATCGGACATCTTCACACGGCGGTAATATCTAGTTTAAGAGAAATGTCGATAAGCGTTAACATTTATAACCTTTCGTTCTTCAAACTGATCGGATACTCAGTGTGTGTGTGTAAAAAAGTTATCGATTTTTTTTATATTTATAACATGGAAAAATACTCCGCTGATGTGAAGTTTGCAAATTGGACGGATGGAAAATTTAAAAATTTATACGTTCTTCTGCTCTGCTGATACCAAACTGACATGAGTTTATTGGGGACTCTTTGCGTTTAACTTAATCTTTACTTGTTGATTCTCTGTTTATTCCGTCCGAGTTAGCAGAGTGACGTCTTATTCACGTATAAGATAGGTGACGTATTTCGTAATCTTTACGTAATATTGGAGGTAATAACTACGTAAAAATGACGTGTTATGTCACATCGCGAAAACGTAACTTTTAGACGTAGGTTGTACGTATAAAAATAACGTCCAAAGAACTATGTTCTAGGACGTACTTGTAATGTCATTTTTAAGCAATTGTTAATAAGAAAAAGCTATATATACACTGCCGTTCAGAGAAGTTCGGTCGGTTGGTAAAAAACATGAAAAGGTTACAGAAACAAACGAAACTAAAAACAAAATGCAATTTTATTGTAATTACAGGTAAAAAAGACAAAAATAAATAAAAAAAAAAGTTATTCCGGCCTAATATAACATACTGAACATTATATTTTTTTTTTCATCGAAAAGACCTCCTTTGCTGTTAATCACCGCTCGAACTATTCTAGACATTCTTTCGATAAGTTTTGTTAAAACGGATTGTGGAATATTAATCCATTCATGTTACAGAATATTCCGTAAATGTTCTCGTGAAGTTGGGCATATTTTTCGGATCCTCCTGTCCAGTTCATCCCACAACAGCTCTATAAGGTTCAAATCTGGGCTTTGTGGGGGCCATGTCATTACTTTCAGGGTGTGCTGTTCTTCTTGTTCCTTTAGATAGTTCTTACACACTAACGCAGTGTGTTTTGGGTCGTTGTCATGCATGAATGTAAAGTTACGGCCTATTATACGCAATCCTGATGGCACTCCATGATTCTGGAGTATTGCAAATTAATCTTCCTTCCTCATTGCACCCTGCACTCTGCATAAATCTCTCGTCCCAGCAAAGGAGAAACATCCCCACACTAACACAGAACTATGCCCTTGCTTCACTGTTAGCACAATGCAGTTCGGGATCATTTTTTCAGTTTTAGATCTTCGGACATAAACTCGTCGATTTTGCCCAAACTCAAACTGTGACTCGTCACTCCAAGGCACGTGTTTCCAATCATCTAACGACCAATCTAGATGAGAACGGGCTCACTGTAGCCGTTTTGCTCTGTTGCCCCGACGTAATAAGGGTTTTCGAATGGCAATGCGTCCATGAAGGGACCTTCATGGACGCTTGCTGAAGTCGACGTTTTACCGTACTCGCCGAAACTTGTTCTTCACGGCCGCGATTGACTTCGGCTGCTATTTGTGGCGCTGTTAATTTTCTATTGCGTTTGCTTAATAATACAATTCTCAAATCTTCGGCGTTTGTTGTTTTCCTAGATGCTCCAGGACGAACACGATTTTCTATAGTTCCAGTTGTCCGATATCGCTTTATGATGTCGCATACTGTTGAACTTCTCATATTTATTTTTTCAGCAATTTGTCGCCCCGAATATCCTTCTTCAAACAGCGTAATAATGCGTGAACGTTTTTCTACACTGGTAGGCTTGCCACGTGCCATTTTGAAGTAAATTTTCTTAAAACTTTCGCGCAAAAACGACAGATGCACACCAACACACGTTTAACGGTAAAATGAAGCAAATTTATATCTTTACGCCCGTGATAAATAAACAAGAGTGATGCTGCGGTATATTTCCTAAATGTATTGTTCGTTAATAATCCCCAAACGACTCGTTTCAAAAGATCGGTACTTCCGAGAAATTCTTGGAATGATAATAAAAGGGACTTTATTGTGGTTGTCACAATATTTCTATTTTACATAATAATTTATTTCTTTAATCCATTAGAAAAGAGTGTATGGTTAATATTTTTCTAATTTTATGTATTAATAATTGTATACAGTGTGATATAATAGATTTTTATTGTATGACCGAACTTCACTGAACGGCAATGTACAGAAAAAGCTTTTATTATATATAATACATACAGGACAGTTTTTTAAATTTTTATGATGTATTATTACCTTCAGAATGTTTACTGTTGATTTTAACTATAGAATAGGAAGGCACCTGTTGCACTCTTTTTTACTTTTATCACACCCAAACAACCTTTTTGGTGGTTTACGAAATCTTTTGTTACCAATATAACAGCTATTATATTATCCTTAGCGGAAGATAAATTAGAAGCTACTTCGGGCTGCTTGATTTTTATCAGATCAGAAGATGCCTTCTTCAAAAATATTCTTTCAATATTATTATACAGTTACCACGTTTCTGTACCAGAGCTTTATTGATCTTTTTAAAGCTCTGTTATACAATTCCTGTCACTTGTAAGGAGACCAAAAAACTTGATGTTATTCGTAGTTGTTTCGGTCCTCTTTGTCTCACGTTCTTCATCGTTCCAAGGAATAGTTTCTAATAATCTGTATAGGCATTTTTGTCATGGTTTCTCCTTTGTTCCTTCATTATTCATTTGACGTAGATCCCTTGTTTATTATATTCATCGTAATCTGTTTGTTCCCATTTTTTCTTTGTATATTTAATAACTGTTTTACTTTTTCTGCCCACCGATTCTAAACATTTCTAGGTACAGTTTTTGTTGAGCTACAAACGCGCTAGAATAGAATAAATACATACATACATAGAATGGAAAAGCTAACAAGAACTATAGGAATCTATTTATTCGAATGAGGATAACTATATGAATATACACATTTTGAACGAGTATCCAACATTACGTTGTATATGGCTTAATTAGTCCTTTGTGCCTTACCTGAATAGTGAGTAATACCCGCAGATATTGTCAGGAACATTCTTTAGAAGTTTTATGAAATAAGTAACTAAATACTATATATCTTTTTCAATTGGAAACTGTAGTATGAATGTTTACGTTAAACCCAATAAAAATATCTTAATTTTTTTAGAAAATTGCAGTTTTTATTTTTTTTTTTCGTAGTATTAATATGTTGAATATTTAATTTTTAAATAGGATATGGTGAAATAAGTTTTACTTTATCTAAGTGATTTTCCTTGTAATTTTTGCTAATAATAAAGCAAAAAATAATATATAATTCCCCAACTCTATCTAATCTTAATTGGCTTATTTTAAGAATGTTTCTAGATTATTTCTCTTTCACTGTTATCTTATAATGGGCGTTATTTTTAAACCCGTTGACATACCCCCGCATACGTCATCATTCAATCCGCAGTTCAAAAAACACGAAGATAAAGCTTTATTAAAAAGATTTCATAATAAAATTCTAATCGCGATCATACTGATCATATCGTCGTACATACCAAAGTTTAAGTGTTATGCTGATGTCTAAGTAAGTGTATATCTTTAAGAAGGTAACCAATTCAAAGATCACGCGACATAATATTATAAATATGGCCCAAGTCGGTTAATTATCTGAGTTGTTATAAATTTATTTTTAACATTTATGGCCATTGTTTCTAACTAATTCTCGACGGCGTAACGCGTCCACGATGTATTAATTGTGTATTTCTTTTACGTATTCCAATTGTCGATTTCATTTAATTTGTTATTTCTTCTAGTATATTCAAGTTTACGTCACGGTAAATAATAAGTCATTTATTTCATATTGAACAACAGTGGGGAATCGACAAATGGCATGGAACTATCAATATTTGTAGACTTTGGCTAACTGGAAATATGTTTTCTAGTACGTCTCGTTTGTTTACCATGTTAGCATTTTTAATTATCAACATTATATCCTAGGTTTCTTTAAAACTTGTGATTGTTGGTTAAATTTCTTCATCAACTTTATGTTGAACACACACAAACAGAGAGCTGAATCGAGACTACTTTTCTTAAGTCTTTCACATAAGCCAATAATAATTTGTTAATTAGAAAATATATTTTAAAATCCATTTATTATATAAATTACCTTACCTGTATCATATACACTACAGACCATAAATTTGGAATCACACCTAATTCATTAGTAGTTTTAATAAATCATAAAAACGGAACAACACTGGTAAAGTAAATTTACAATTTTTTACTGATGAATTCTTTTGCTTTTTTTTTCTTTTTTTTTTAACTGGGTTTGAAATGTGCTCATTTGGACGAACAGGGCTATGAAAATAAACTGAAAAATTTGTACCTTCCTTATATGAATTTATACTTTTAATATTTCATTAAAACCAGCAACAATGGCAAAAGTAATTTATTATTATAAATTATAATTACTATTTTTAACTGCAAATAAATTTATTTCTGATTTTTAACAATGTCAAAAAGTACCCACCATATGGCATTTCTTTTGGTTGTTATGGACTTTTATAAAATCGTAGAAAGTTTGAGCACCTTTTAAAACCAACCCATTAAACACAATTTACCTTTTTACCGTATACGGGTGGTGGGGTATTGAAAATTGAAAGAGACTCAAGAATAAAGTACCCTTATTTTTTAAAATATAGGAGATTATTATTAAGAAAAGTTAAGAACTAACAGCTGTATTCAAACATGCCTCCTATATCGCTTTAGATCTAGTTCTTCCCACAAAAGCTTGATCAGATTAAGATCCGCTGATTGGACTACATTACATTTGTAATGGTCCAATATATTTCTTTTCTTGCCTTGTATAATGTAGAGGTATGCTTTAGGTCATTATCTTGCGTCTGTATAAAATTTTGCGTTGTGCATTGTGTTCGAGGGAGTGTCTCTGTAACTCTCCTTAATCAACGTTTCGTCAACTTTTACACTGTCACCTTACCCGTTGTTAGACAGAAACATACCCAAACTATAACGGAGCCACAACCATACTTTGCAGCGGGTACTACTCCTTGTGGTGTCATTTTTTCTGCAGCAGATCTTCTGACCAAGATATGGCAACCAAAATCAAACACTTCATGCTTCATATGTAATCGATATATGCTCTTGTCCGCTATCACGCGTCTTCCGAACTGTCCCAAAGAAATTGTATTTTAACGTTATTCATTGAACTCAGCGCGGATTTTTGATGCTATTGATCGCTTATTTCTCTTCGAGATTTTTTACACGCCTTTGTAAAAAATGTGCAATTTCTCTGACGAGGCAAAACGGTATAGAATCTTTCAGTCACAAATTTTTTACTGTTAGTCAATTAGAATAACTTTGGAATTGGTGCTCTGTGCACAGGAAATTGTGAGCGAAAGGGTTAACAGTAACTACTATGTGCTAAGCATATTTTTATGTATGTATTTATTATATAATATAATATAATATGTATATATTATAATAAAATTAATATATAATATAATAATGTTCTGTTTCATAAGAAACCCTAATTTAAAATGCATTAAATAAATACACATGTTTCATAATGAAGCTAGAGCAATGCATTGTAATTTATACTGAAAATATTCCACTGTTTCAATCAGGCTTAAGAGAATTTTATTATATTATCGCAAACTATTATTCTTAGCTGATTAGCAGCCTCTGTAGGAAACTTTTCGAAATTTTCCAGACATTAATCAACAAAACATGTATGTACAATATTCGAACACTAGAATAAGAATAATTAATTTTATCAGTTACAATTGGAAAGGTATTGACGGCTGGAAAAGTTTTCAATTGATACAAATGCCTTTAAGGACAAGCCGTCATGCTTAATGAATACAAATAACGAATTTTATTCTTATTTACGTACATATAGTGTGACCTATTTTAAATCGAAGTACCCCTGTAAAATCTACATTTTGCATTAAAATGAAATGATTTTTTTTTTTATACATTGTGGATCAAAATGTCTACTTTCACACACAATTCCAGAAGTTCGTCTACATTTTCAAGGTTCTAGTTCGAAAATAGCAAAATCTTATTAGCTGAAAACTTCCATTGCATTAAAATAACACCGAACAGAAGCAAAATATTTCGATAGTGGTAGCATAAAACCAGCATAAAAAGAGCTGCAAAAGATAGCGGCCAATTTTTACGATGATACCCGAACGTTCAGTGGCGGCGGAAAGAATAATTTGCTATATCGCTGGTAAAATCACCAGATGATACGTGTAATAATTAAACTTTTCCTTCAAAAAAGGAGTTGCAATACAAATATGAGAACTTGTATACGGCAAAAAGCAGTATTTAAGACTTTTGTGTAAAAAAAACATAATAATTTCCTTATTTCTACGCCCCAAAGATATTTGGCTAAAAGGAGGAATTTTCTAATAGGAATCGAACTTTCTATCACTAGATGGACCCTTATATTTCATAGGTGGACAGTGTGAAATGCCAAGAAAAGATGTGGGGGTGACACTGGCATAAAACCAAAATTTGCATTTCTCGTGTTTTACTCTAAATCCTCTTGAGCACTTTTCAGCGCAATACAAAAGCCTCAGTTACATGTTTTTGAGTAAAATCGGACTCGGAGAATCGATTGCCGCCACCCTCATTTACCTATATCGTTCATTTTTCGTACACCCCAAAAAATACTAATGACAGGGATCAAAGTTTCCCAACATTCTAAAACTTATAGCTCGTTTACAATAAGCGATGAATCGGGGTAACTTTTAATGGATCCAGCGTATCGAAATCTATAAATGATGTTGTTAGTTGAAGATATATATGAAAATTAAGAAAATAATGAAAAACATTTCTAAAGGGTACCCTTTGGAAATTCGGACGAGTTGACGATTTAAAAATTGTTTTAAAATAATTATCTTGATACTGGTTCCTTATGCAGATTGATCTGCTTATTACAGGGATTACGACCATTTTGCGGTATCTTCAATGGCTTTTGAGAAATTTGAGTTTGAATGTCATTATTTTTAACAAATTTATTTTGGTAAATTTGGTAGATAAATATCACACCAGAAACATCATAAATCTATTGCAAAATCATTTACAATCGCTTCGAACCCACCGGCGTGAAAAGAGCTGCCAAACTTAGGTCAAACATACTGAATGCTACACTGCGAGCTGCTTTGGCAAGAGATAATAACATGATAAGATTTAAATTATTGACCGATTTGTTGTGCAGGATAATAACGATAAATATCAAGAATAATTTACGTATTTATAACTGAAATTTAACGGTTTAGCAATTGTTATGATTTCTTTGCCTAACAAGAAAACCTTTGGATCAATTTGGCTATACAGGCGAGAATTTGGCGCTTTTTCGTAGCCGATTTTGCCAAACAACAAGAACAGATATTACTACGTATCCTGATATTCCTTCTAAAGACAAAGTATAACATGCGTGGTACCGTTGAATTCGCCACTCTTTTATCTTAGATAAGAAAATTGACGTTACTTCTGGTAATACCGGAAATGAAATTAAACTCGATAACACTAAAAATAAGACACACCAAAACACAAAAAATGGGGGGATATATACAAAAATTTGTACTTGAAAACATCTAAAATTATAAGTACTTCGTAATTCAAATAATATCTATTGGCGTCGTAATTGTAAATAAATTTGTCAGGTTTGGTGTCACCACAATGGGTAATTAAATGTTCCTAATGTCAAGGAGATCATTATTAACGTTTAATTGTGTAAATCTGGTTACCAAAGGAAATACAAAGTCAAACACAAATTTTTGCGTTTTATCTATACAACGACTCAATAATAATAATAATAAATAATCTTTATCGGTGCTATTGCATTACAAGAGAAACCAAAAATCGCATAAATTCAAAACGTATGTAACTATTGCTATTGAGATATTATCGGCAGAGTGGAAAGCTTTAAATGGTAACATCCCCAACGGTGTTTCAAATAATATTATAATAGTTTACTCCAAATCTGCTTCTTACTAATCTACGAAAGTTAGATCGGATATTCTCATGATGTTTCATTTAAAAATTTTACGTAACTGGCACACTCAAAAATGTACACACAGACATGGGAGTCGTGAAAATTCTCAACGATCTATAAACGAATCTGCAGCCATCTAGATATCCTTTGCGCAATGCGACGTGCACCCATGGTTGTTGATCTACCCATTTTCTACAATTATGTCTCAAATTTATCGTCTGCACAGTTTTTGCTCGGGACTTAGCAGCCTGGGAATCCATCGTGTCGATACTTTGCTCATTCCTAAATCTTCGTGTAGAATTTTATATTCCTATTTCAATAGCAATGAATGAATGAATGCAACTTGTACTCGTCATCAAATCTTGAACTTTGTCGATGATTTCTGCAGAGGTCTTCCATACCTTAGATCATCATGAACGAATTCCCTGTCACCAATATTTGACATGAAAATAAGACGGATTTCTTCGTACACTGCCACCTTTCCCTCATGGATATTCTTCGAGCTATTGCTTTCTTTGGATAGAAATTTCATGATGCTTTAGATCACTAATTTTCACTTCTTTGAATTGATATAAATGTTAATCGATTGGAACCAAACTTGGAGATGACACTGTAAAATGTCACAAGAATTTGCCATAAGAAAATTGTCGCTAGGTAAAAAACATTAAAAAACTCTCCTCGTACTAGAAACGTTTGCTTTTTCTAAATCACCCGTTAAAAGCAATCTTTAAAATTAATTTTATGCTTAAAATTTGAAAATTATCCCAAGTGACCACCAGTTTCCCTCATACATACTGTAATGCGGTTTCTTGTGCTTTATTGAATGTAATGTCCCAGTTACGTGTTACCTACAGAATAATTTCTACCATATTCATAATAACTTCGTACTAAACTAACTAAAATTCGTATTAATTTCAGGATCCAATTCCTACTTGCAATTGTTTCAATTTCCTAAACCTGCATAAGAATTTAAAGTATGTAAATCCCCTAATTTGTGGCAACCCCATAATTTGTAATTTTAACCAACTTTTTTAACATTTTATCTGAAGAACAAATAGTAATGTCAATGTTAAAAACGAAATAGATGCTATATTCCAGTCCCAGGACAGGTTTTTTGTAATAAATTTCAACTGAAGACCTTTAATATTTACACCCATTCTAATCAATTCTTTCTTTATTAGCCGCTTTCTAGAACCTTTATTTGGTTACGCGGTTAGTTTTGACGTCATTTTCATGGCCAAAAACAAAAGGTTGTGATAAACTCACAAAAACTATTTAAAACGAAATGTCAGTAGGTGTGTCCGTTCACTTTTTACATTTCTAGTCAATTGAATTTCCATTCTAATCCAATGGTAAGCTAGTAAATAATTCACTGTTCAAAATGGATGATCCTTAAAAACATTTGAACCATTTTTTTCAAGGCCAGAGTAAAATTTCGTCAGCACCTTTCCCGTATTCATCGACATCGCCGCGTTTCTTTCGATAGTTTCATTGTTGATTATATATTTATTGCCACAATTGCATCATCAGCCGTATTCATATCCAAAACAAAATGCTCAACCCGGATAATGCGAATGTAGTTGCCCGTACGCGGTTTGAACTTTGCCCAGAATTCCAACTCTATTTTCGCTCGATAAAATCGAAAAATAACTTGCCATTTATTATTATAATCGGATATCGAAACCAAGGTCCTTGACACTACGCCTTTCCAACAGATGATTGCAATACTTGTCGGCCTTTTGCTTAGCAACGTATTGTACGCTGGGGAGCTTGTAACGTTCAGCGGCGATTGCATCAGACGATCACACCCGCCGTTCGGACCAATCACCATTCGGGAGCGTTAATGACGTAGCCGTCAATAAAATCAAGGTCAAGACGAGCCTCCCTTTACACGGCGGCAAAACATTGGTGTGTCTTCTGACGAAAAAATGATGGGGATATGCGATGTGTGGCGAAAGTTCATTGAATAATAACAATTATTTATAAATACTTACCTGTACTTACGATTGACATTTGTCGCTAGTTAGTTTGTTTTATCGTGAAGGAATGACGCGATAAGATAATTTCTGTCTTTGTGAAGTCTTTTACAAGTATTGTATTTGTAACTAGAGTAGCTATTTATCCTTTCGTTTGGAGTGAATTAATTTTATTGGCTACAAAAATGATTAAGCCAGGAATTTAATGTTAAGCCCCATATTTTACAGATGATGAAATAAAAGTACATATTTCTCATCTTTGTTAGCGACAGCATTAAAAAGAAATATTTATAATCAAGTTGTGGTACGAAGCAGTGGTACGAAGGCCTATTCTATACTATGCGTTCGAGTCGTGTTAAAGTCAAGTGGCAGATTTTTTTCTAGTGGATTCAATACGCCCCTGAGTCACCGTGTTCATGTTAGGCAATAATTAACTACACCTCGTTCTTTTCGGCAAAGGGGTGAAAAAATACACAGAACAGAGACCCTTGAGATTATGAAAAGCTCCACTAAATAGCCCTTGTTGTATGTAATCTATATATCTTCTTTTTTTTTTTTTTTTTTTTTTTTTTATTTTGTATTAAGTTGTCCTGTAATTGGCTTTCGCTGTTGGACGAATAAACTTATTATTATTATTATTATTATATCTAAAAGCTCAGTAATTTCGCAAACAGTAAGAATTTTGAGTTTTGGAAAAAGTAATTTTTACGGACGATGCTTTACATCTTTGCTTCTGAAGAACAGTTACAAGTATGGAGAAGAGCTAATGAATCATTAAAAAAAATAAATTGCGGGTCACAGTAAAACATGGAGGAGGTTCGGTTATAGTTTGGGGAAGTATGTCTGCTGGAGGTACTGGAAACCTACACTCTATTGAGGATACTATGAATCAAAATATATATATCGATATCTTAAAACAAAATTGGACACAAAACATCTAGAAACTTGAAGGAGAGGATCGTTTCAATTTTATTTTAAGATAATGATGCTAAACGTCCCAAAAAATCCCAAAAGTCCCAAAATCCCCCCAGAGATCAGATTGAAATGTTATGCCAGTTAGAAATTATAATACGACAATAATGAAAGACCAAAAAGACTTTCAACAAAAAATTGAAGAATTTTTTGTTGAAACACGGGCGCCTTTGAGATTTAGAATAATTGTTTTACGTTTTTCCTAAGCTTTTGAAATTTAGATATATTTCTTCGCAGTATTTAATCCATTTCAACACAAAGTTTTATATTTAAGCATACTTTTTTACGTATCTTATTTATATTGTAAAATAAATAAAGTGTATACGAACATTTCTATTAAAATTTGTTAAAAACATTGCATTTTTATCAAAATATATTCGGGTTGCTATTTAATGTTTGATTACTTTTCACGTTCTTTTCAAATAAACTTGGTCACCTAAAAAAAAAATAAATAATTAATTTTTTTTTAATTTCCAAAATTGAAGAAACAGCTCCTTGTTGATTGCTTCTTGTTTCTGAACAGTGCCCCAATATCTAAGTATTATTTTTCATACCTTTCAAAGTCGATAAATTTCACGTCTAATAAATGATTCTCACAAAATTAGTAAAGCCAAAGGTTATTTCGATGAAATATAGGTTGGCTAGTGACGCTAAACGTAAACGTGTTTTTGTGATGCAAATTTAACTAAACACGCTCGGCTCGATACATGCCCATAAAATATTCAATACTAACCTTCGATTCGTGTGTATTTCCTATCGCATTGGATTTTGTATTCAAAAAATGTTAATACATGTTTTCTAATTATATTATCAGCAATTATGATGTGATTTCTTAGCAACTGCGTACAAGACAACAAGTGTTTTAATTGTTCAAAGATCCTTCCAAAATAAATTAGCTTCTAAAAATATATCGCCTCGATCAACAACTTGTAATCTTACAGCGTGACGTAGGAAATTACTCGATTTTTAAGCACTCGAAATTGAATGGGCTGATCCTATTTCCTGGAAGCAACATGCCCGATTCTATCTATATTTATAAACGTGATCGACCGTGTAGAATCGATTTGGGAAGGCAACAACACCTTTATATAAGTGAAGAATCCCTTTTGTAATTATTCTTGTGTGTATTAATTACATTATCTGATCGAAATAATTAAGTCTTGTATATATGTAATAACCATGTGCGTATACGACGGAATATGTAAATTTGTTTGTTAAATATCTTCCATTTCCCCAAAAGCTGTTTAATTCGTGTGTCAACAAAGAGCGAAAGGTATACTTATCAGCCTCCCTCCATATGTTGTTCATTTACACAAACATGAAATAATTTTATACGCTCAGTCTTAGAGTGATTCCCATTTTTCTGCAGCACTGTTGTATTGCAAAGGATGATATGTGTATTGATTAAATGATAAGATAAACGTATTACATTATTTATTACTATTTAAAATTAAAAATGTTATGATTTCGGAAACAAACAAAACAAAGACGTACCATCCAAGTTTTGACTTTTTAACATGATTTTAGCTATAGTTGAGTGTAGGCTTTCGCGACCGTAATCCATAGTAAAAATGTCTTTCGGGTGTTGTCGCGTACTTGATGTTTGAACATGCTGTCAGCTTCAGTGAAACGTCAAGTCAAACATCAAGTACGTGACAACATTTCTCCTATGATTTTAGCAATTTAGAAATTCTTACGACTCAATATAGATCTAAACAATATTGCGAATAGTCTGCAATGAATGTTCTTTAACACGCTTACACACATATGTGCGTATTTACACAAATCAATCTCATCACATCCACTTTTAGATACGTAAAACGTACATAGCCATCAGATATGTTAACTTTGATACGAAGAAATTATCGTGTTATGTTTATCCTCTTTCTTCAAGCTTTAGAAGTTAATAATATTAATTGTACAGAAAAATTTAATTAAAATTAATACAGTTTATAATAATGTAGCCGAAGAATAGAATTTGCTATTATTTCTCGAAACATTACCCCTGCCATGCTAAAGGTTCAGGCATCGTTAATAATAAATAGAAAGAAATAAATACATGTAGAGTGGCCGACTAAATGTCGATACTATCTTCCGCGTGGCAAGGTCAAGTACTGAGGTTCAGCAAAAAAAAAGCACAGAACCGCGTTTATTGGGAATACCCATTTTAAACTAAAATGGAAGGAATAGAATCTACCTGCGAAGCCTACAATAAGGACACGGCTACGACTGGTAAAAAGTATATATACATCGTCTCAGGGGGAGACAAAACATAAAAATGTCACTGTACATACGTCCTGCAGAAATATTTTTTTGCAGAAATATTTGTTCCCGAATATTTAAGCTAATTTTGTTTAAAAAAAGGAATATCTAAATCATACGATTATTTTCGAATAAATCAATCGAATAAAAAATTAAATACGATTCCTATCCCTTGTGTACGTACAATGATGGGAAAATATGGTTATAACATAGTATATATTTTTTATTTAAAGCTTACTGATGGTTATTAATGGTTCCTATAAGGCCTTTTAAGAAAGCGTACGTTCAATTTTATTTTAAAATAAAATTTCAAAGTACAAAAGTAGGAGGAACCCTCCAGAACAATTTTATATCCACAGATCCTAATATTCAAATGTTATTTATTTATAACGGTGCAATATTTGAACAATTCTCTGAAAAAAATTTTACATAAACTATATCTGGGCCTAATCCGCTACACTGCTTGCAACGCAGCAAGATTTTAGTATAGCTTTGTTTGCAGAGCAATCTCACACTGATCAAAGCTCCGAGAGCTAACTAAATAGTGCGATATCTTTTAGATTATGGTTGCGGATTTCTTTCCACCAATCAAATTACGCCTGGCTAATTTCTAATTCCTTTGCGAACAAGCCTAATAAAAATTGCACAAAATATTGCTTCGGGCTTGTTTAAGTTTCATTCAGATCGAATATGTTGGTATCACTCAGCGCTTCTTTATTATAAAAAAACAAGATCGTCAACTATTTGCTAATAAAATTGTAAGTGTTACTGAATTAAATTTGAACTAATATCTTTCCTCGATAATTTTTTTGTTTTAAATATACAAAAGCACCAATATTTACAAGGTTGCAATGAACACTTTACCTCCTAACCTAACAATCGAAACCTCCTAACCTAACAATCGAAATCTGTCAACAAATGTAAAGCATTTTCTGCGCCGATTCACGCGCAGAATTTACAAGAAAAATAGAGCAGGCTCTGAATTATTTTTGCACAATTAACTGCAGCCTACCCTATACCTGCTGCACTGCTATTTTATGTCCCTGAAAGATTCCACAAAATAATGTGTACATTCTTACATCGTTTCAAATGGGCCTAATTGATGTGTTTCACTAAAGAACCTTTTTATAACCCATAAAAATTATATTTTTATTATTTTGTAGTTTAAAATATGCTTATTTAGTGCTTATTACTGGAGCAATAATAATAAGAATTACTTAGTAAATTAGTTCGAGAATTATTGAGTCATGACGAATAGTAATGCTCGCTGTGACGTTATATAAACAACAATTTTGTTGACTTATTCAAATAACTTCTAGAAAATTTATTATCATCTTTGATTTATAAAAATTATCGGTATGTCGAATCAATTAATTTATTGACAGTGGTACATTTCCCATTTAACAAACTAATAGAAACAAAGATTACATCCCCTCCTTTCTTCCGTGGAGGGCTATATAAACGCAACGTTTCTAACTTTCAGTCATTAACGCCCCATCAGTTGTAGGCTTTTCAACGTTATCGCGGTGCATTATCAACGTTGTAAATATCTTCCGGGTTATTTACGAATCATTTATATAGACTGGCTAACGTATTGCTAAGGCTGGTAGCAAAATTTCACAGAATATATTGTTTCGTTTCGAAAAGTGACAAAATTCATTTGGAGCATATTTTCGGCTATTATACGCATTATCCGAAAACCTATACTTGATTTTTTTTTTTAATTTCAACTTGTTCGTATACGTGCGGATATTTGTTTAATTTAAATTTCGAAAAAATGCCCGATATTTTAGAAAAGGAGAATAATACGTAAGTTTTTTTTGTGTATTTTCTATTTGTTTAAGTATTTAATTTATATTTTGTTGATCTATACTAATAGGCAATAATAGGTAATTTGTATTGGTGTTTAGCGTTATTTTGACGATGTTGGTGTCTATCTTATGTGTTTATGCAAATTAACAGCTCTCTAGTTTATTTTTCATGTAAAGGGTTCCCCAAATACTCGATTTAATACAAAAAATCAAAGGCGACAATGCAAATTTATTATTATCAAGTTAAAATTATTTTTGTGCTTATTGCACAATTTAGTCAAGAAATAATATCTTCAAGAAAACTTATGACTCGAAAACTCTGTATTCGCATTCACTAGCTTCTTTTTTAATTTTTTTTTTTCTAATATGTATATGACACTAATTTCAAATTTGCTAATCGATTCTATCCAATGCACGAACATTTGTCCCAACATCCTTCTTAAGTAATTTTGAAATTTGCTTGTATAATAATTTTACTCGATGGCAATCCTAAAAGCATTTTGGTGATCAAGTCGGTTTTATTTTAATGAAAACGAACGCATACTTTTAAAGCTGGTACAACCAACGATAGTTAATATTAAATATTAAAAAAATATATTCAAAAGTCGTTCTATTTTTCTTTTCTTTATAGATATGCCGGGGGAGTAGCTAAAATCGCTAAAGGCTTAACTCATCCCAATGTCGGTCTCTTCAATCATATTCGAGGAGCCAGCATTGTCTATGGGAACTTAAAAAGTTTGTCGCCAAAGGTAAGACCAAACCTATTTACGTTTTTAAAGTGTTAACGCGCGTTTCCTGTTAGGTTCGACAATTTGTTGAGGACAACATTGCGTTGTGTCAACCTGACGAAGTGCACATTTGCGATGGATCCGACAAAGAGAACAAGCAGATTCTCACTCTTTTGCAGAAGAAAGGCACCGTAATGCCGTTGAAGAAATATGAAAATTGGTATGTTAGACTTTTCCCGCAGGAATATCTTCATAAATCTGTACAATTTTCAGTTGGCTATCTCGCACTAATCCTGCCGACACAGCCCGAGTCGAATCCAAGACGTTCATATGCACCGATGCTCAAAATGAGGCAATACCCACGCCAAAGACAGGTGTTAAAGGAAGTTTAGGAAATTGGATATCGCCGGCGGACATGAACAAGGCCGTTGAGGAACGATTCACCAATTGCATGAAAGGTCGTACAATGTACGTGGTTCCGTTTTCGATGGGCCCAGTAAACTCTCCATTGGCTAAAATTGGAATTCAATTAACTGACTCCGCCTATGTTGTATGTTCGATGAGAGTTATGACGCGAATGGGCCAAGTTGTGTTGGACAAGCTTGGAAGCGATGACTTCGTTAAATGCTTGCACGCGGTTGGCGTGCCTAAAGACGGAAAGTTGGAATATCCCAGCTGGCCATGTGATCCAGAACGCACCATTATTTGCCATAAACCCTCAACTCAAGAGATTGTTTCGTATGGCAGCGGATATGGCGGCAATTCTTTACTCGGGAAAAAATGTTTTGCCCTACGTATTGGCTCGACAATCGCTAAAAAGGAAGGATGGTTAGCCGAACATATGTTGGTGAGTAAATTAAATAATTTATACGCACTACAATTTAGTGACTCAAATTAATGGGAAATCACAAATCTGTTTGGAAAAAAAATAAAATTCTTGACAACCTTTCAACGTTAAGAAACAAAATTGATAAACACATTAACTGATACAGATAGTTCTATATAACTGAGCGTTCCTCTTCTAAAAATCGGAAAATATAACTCGAATGAATTTTATTAAAACTATAATTTTATTATTGCACAGATTTTGGGTATAACTAACCCCCAAGGAAAGAAGCGTTACATTGCAGCGGCCTTTCCTTCGCAATGCGGAAAGACAAATCTGGCCATGTTAACACCTACCATCCCCGGGTATAAAGCTGAATGCGTAGGCGACGATATCGCATGGATGCGCTTTGACAAGGATGGCGTCCTAAGGGCTATCAATCCCGAAAATGGATTTTTCGGCGTCGCACCGGGAACATCAAATTCCAGTAATCCGATTGCGATGCAAACAATTTTTAAGAATACCATCTACACTAATGTAGCGTATACAAGCGATGGAGGAGCTTATTGGGAAGGTTTAGAAAAAGAAATTGACACTAGCAAATTAGAAGTTACAGATTGGAAAGGCAATAAGTGGGTGCGGGGAAAGAGCACTACGAAAGCCGCTCACCCAAATTCAAGGTAATTGAATACTTCGCATTTATACACATTCACTAGAATTGGGAAAATTACCGTTAACTGTAACTGTAATGAGATTTTAATTTATTTGTTTGGTGTTATATAAGCAGTGTTATTGTTATCGATGGTTATTAAGAATATTTACGATGCAATATACAAGAAGAACTTATTGAATTTTTAGCACTAATAAAAATAAATTTTCAGATTTTGTTGTCCCGCCAGTCAGTGTCCTATGATAGATCCGCACTGGGAATCTCCTGAAGGGGTGCCAATTTCGGCCATTCTCTTTGGCGGGCGCCGTCCGTACGGTATCCCATTAATATATGAGGCTAGGGACTGGAAACATGGAGTAATGCTAGGTGCAGCAATGCGTAGCCAAGCCACTTCTGCTGCCGAACATAAAGGCAAGGCGGTGATGCACGATCCTTTCGCTATGAGGCCATTCTTCGGTTACAATTGCGGACATTACATGGCGCATTGGTTAGATATGGAAACACCACAAAGAAAGCTACCAAAAATCTTCCACGTGAATTGGTTTGCAAGAGGTAAAGACGGCCGTTTCTTATGGCCCGGCTTCGGAGAAAATTCGAGGATTATAGACTGGATCCTAAGAAGAATTGACGGCGAGGACATAGCGCAAGATACACCGATTGGGCTTATTCCTAAGGAAAACTCCATCAATATTACCGGACTTACGCCAAAACCTGACATGAAAGAGTTATTCAACATCGATAAAAGCTTCTGGAACGAAGAAATTGATTCTATTACTCAGTACTTCAAAGACCAAATAGGCGATGATGTACCCAAGGCGATATACGATGAATTACAAGGTGTAAAGCAAAGACTTCAGAAATTTTGATTACATAATTTACTTAAATCATTTTGTATTGTTATACTGTATTTCCCAAATTATTATTTGTCAAAATGCCGGTAATATTGCTTATACCTTTTTCATAAAATACAGCTATCGTTTAAGAATAATTTAGGTATAATTATACACATGTACTAATAATTTATATTAAAAATTTACGTAAATAAGTATTTTGTGATATTTTCTTAAAATAAAAATATCAGAATCTCAAAGGTACTCTATTATTTGTAAACAATGAACTAAAAGGGTTAAAGATGTTAATTAAAGCAGAATATCGTGAGCACATTACAAAACTTACTTCTTTGGAATAGAAAAAAGAAACTACTCGCGAATTGTTTAGAGGAAATTGCTTGTTAATATTTTACGAAAATAAAAATACAATCACCTGCAAGAGAATCGTCATCTCAAGCCTGGTTAGAAAAATCTAACAAGGATTGGATATTGGAGAATACATCAAAATAAAAAGAAAAGCAAAATATACCTTTTTAATACACCGTGTTTTATATCGTCGATATTTTTTGCAACATCAAACGGCATTTTCTGTAAAATTCTTTACAAGATGTTAAGAATTTCTCTGAAAATAATTCATGTTTATGCACACACGTTGGAGATTGGCATTCGACGATTAATTTAGCTTCTCGATCACATTGAATACTTTTGCGATCAATTTTAGAGAGCCATTCGACATCGACTTATCAGACCCTATAAAGAGTCTGAATTGTGATCTGAAAATTTTGACCTACGATTTACATAGTACACGCAATCCTACAATTTACAAAAAAAATCCCCGAGAATTCCGACGATATAATAAACATGCGAATAAATATTCTTTGGAAATGCTTTAATGTGTTCTGCGGCAATCACAGTGCACCGCCGAATAATAAATTAAATTCGCGTTTTCATCCTACACTTCATTTATTCGTTTCCGTTTAAGTTTTA
The DNA here is from genome assembly GCA_902654985.2 of Oryctes borbonicus. Lineage (NCBI taxonomy): Eukaryota > Metazoa > Arthropoda > Insecta > Coleoptera > Scarabaeidae > Oryctes > Oryctes borbonicus. The sequence continues at coordinate 6,867,829 of LR736861.1, read as the reverse complement.
GTATTTATTTACTATCAGTGGTAAAACTAATATTACATCCTGATAACATTTCGTTGTAAAACAATTTTTTTTCAACATTTGTAAGAACAAATTGTTCTTGCAAAAAAAACAAAAAAAATGTAATATTTGTTACAAATCCAAAGTGGATACTTTTCCAAGATATAAAAAAAGTATTGTAATATAATACCTTTCCAAAATAAAGAGTACCCGCCAATTAGAATGTAGCTTATGTGGTTTTTTTAAATCTCATCCAACTTCAGTTAGTCATAACATGACCATAGAAATTCAGCATTGATAGAACGTTCAATTGGCATCTCTCTTGGAAGTTTTTTGTTCTAAACATGTGAGGATTGGAATTGCTCCAGTAGTAAGAATTGTGTTTGTTAAGCAGATTGTTTCTGTAAACTTAGCTTCATTCATCCAGATAATATTATCTAAAAATATTTCGTGCTCTTGAGGCATCTATCTTTGAATTTTTGGCTTGACCGAAGTCTTTCAATTTAAAGGCATTGGCATTGTTCATAACTGAAAACTATATTTTTCATCAATGCAGTAATGTAATAGTTATGGCATAACTAATTTGGATATCTCCAAAATTTGATAGTATTTAAAAAAAAGCTACATTCTTATTCCTGTATACTTTCTTTTGGAAGAAAATTGTGTTACAATACACTTTTTTTCTAAATACGTTGTACATAGGTAACAAATATATTTTTTTTCTGTTTTTTGTAAGTATTGAAATTTTTTTCATGTGAAGAATTTGTCATATTTGTCAAACATTCTGTATAACGTTCTCGAAAATTAACTCAGTTCGTATCCTACACAGTCAACAGTTCAATTTTCCAAGTTAAACACTTTTCCAGTCATAATATTCAAAACTGCAAGTATTTTAAATATGATCAGAAGTAGCAACATAAAATTAATTAATAACATTGAAACAGTATGTTGGCAAGAAAACAAAACTAAACAACACATTTAGAATTAAAAGAAAGATAAATCGGTGTAAATTTTGCATATATATTTAACAAGCTGTAATAAATACAAAATCTATAAATAATTACTTATATAAGTGCTTATATATTTAAATGCATTGCAGAACTTGTAATTCTCAACTATAAAGCCACAGTAGCTCACAGAATAGTTAATTTATTAAATATTACATATTACGATAAGTATAAAATGAGCATCAGCCTGACTGCCTTTTTTAATTGCTATTGCACTTGCAACATGATAAAAACATTTTCATTTTCAACTTGAATACACCAGAAAAGTAACCAACACTGTACTATCCAGAATCTTTCGCTGCCACTTTTCTAACCATCGACAATGGCGGGAAACCGCTCTTGCTCGGTGGTGGATTCAATTTACTAGTAATATACACAAACGCTTCATATAAAGATGGGCGCTGCATAGCGGAAGCTGTAAAGTGCCTAATCTTCTCCCTGCTACACCAATTAGCTGCTTTACTCAACGTCGACTCAAAATTTGTCTCGGTCTCTTTACATTTATTTCCAATGACAACAATAACCACTTCCTTTTTGTCTTTGTTCTTATCAATATCTTTCTTCAAAGCTACTAAAACATCTAGCGAATCTGGCTTATCCGTATCGTATACAAGAATATATCCATCGGCTAAGCTTAAGTAATGTCTTGGTAATTGCTGCCCGGTTGTTCCATTAGCTGTCGTTGTTTGAAAATGTTGTATACCGGCAGTATCGTAGAATCTCACTTTTTCTCGAGTACCACGATCTGATTCTATATTAGCTACGTATATGTCTTCTATTGTCGGATGGAATTCCTGAAATTAAATTAATTTTCAAAGCGTTTTACATAAACAAGTTTTATTTCTTAAATATATTATTTTCTATGTATACAAGGATTAATAATTTATTTAAAAGAAATTGGAAATACTATTTTATAAACTGTTAGTTAAGGCATTTTCAATTGTTAATTAAGAAAACGTGCTTGGAACCTGATTACAAGATTTTAAAAATTATACAAAATACAATTTATTATTTGGGAGAGTTCTATTGAATTAAAGAATACGAGCAAATAAAATATTTTGACTCAAAAATTAAACCCACGCAGCGTGCCACATAGAAAACAAAGAAAAGTAAAACATTTAATTGATAATAATTTTTCTATTTTCGTATTACCTCTATTAGGTAAACAATTGAAAATGTTTACCAATGTAATACTTTATAGTTTGCATTCATATCGATAAAAGTGTAAATGTTTATTTCTACATCGGTAAAGATCTAAAAAAAATCCAAATTGTGTGTCTATAACTGAAGTCAAGGAAATTTAAATTATATATAAACAATAATGAATTAAACGGATGTGGGACGTACTGTGGAAGGTATAACATTTCCGTAAATCACTTGCTCTAAAATTGTTGTTTTTCCGACCCCCTTCATGCCACATACAACAACTTTTGATGTTTTTCCCATTTTCATGCAATTATTGGCAGTCTCTACGCTGATTTGTAACTAAATTGCATTAAACGTGTTCACTATAAATCCTAATACAGCTATATGGCCTTATTGAGCATCGTCTTCTTTCTCGAGACCTTAGCACCCTAAATTTTTGAGTATCGAATATGTTTAAAATGCTTAAGTTTTATTAAGCACAACGATGAAAATTCAATCAATAAAAATATTTACTGCAGCAGTTTACTGTGATTTAAGTTTTTGCTATATTTATTCTGTTTACTTCGTGAAATTAATACTATACCGATCGTTACACTCTGGCAACTTCGTACAGCAGTGTCCTTCTAAAATGTCAGCACTCTCGGAAACCTCTCACTCGTATGCACCTAGTACGATGGCACAAAAGCAAAGTTGGACGATACGCAGTAAACTGTACGAAAGTGAGCCTTGTGTACACCGCCCATACCGCTTCGTAGCTTGTCAGCCGTCCAAGTATACTTTTAACTCATTGACGAAGAATTATTAATATTTGAGTTGATGTTGGGGCTGGTTCCTCCGTTTGTTGGATTTTTAGAATCCGACGTTTCGGCAGACAATCTTCTGCCGTCTTCGCACTCCTTATCAGGGCTACTCTGAAGACGACAACAGGTTGGCTGTTGAAACGTCCAACAAACGGAGGAAGTAGCCCCAACAATCAACTCAAATATTAAGTATACT